>JASDQU010013806.1:35244-48960 GCA_032191745.1 Picea mariana | reverse complement strand
CCTAGGGTTAGGTTTTTGGATGTCTATGACTTTTGGCATTCTCGTCTATTGTAAAAAGGCCTCTAGAGCCTCATTGTAATCATCTTCTCACGGATGCAAGTAGCAGCCACATCTCTTCTCAGAGATAAGCTACCAGCGCCTTAGCTAGTTTATTTACATTCTGTCTGTAAGCATACTTCAGTCATTTGTTATTAATGAAATGAAATCTTATTTCCACTGCATCTCTGCATTTATGTGTATTTATATATTTCATTGTGTTCCTACATAAATCCGGATCAAAGGACAAAAGCCAAATTTGAATAAAACATCAAATAAAAAGGAATGCCTTACCATATCAAAAGCATTGGCCATATCAATATAATAATCATTCATTTGTCTCTGTTTTCCTTGCTCGAGTGGATAACTTATTGCGCCATAATGATGTTATTCATTGTCTAACACCTTCACATGAATCAAACTTGATTATTAGAGATGACTTTGAAGATAATATTTTTCATCCTATCTGCCATAATCTTTGTCACGATCTTGTAAGAAGAATTACATAAGGAGATTGTTTGAAACCTAGAGAAGGAAGAGGGGTTAACTTCTTTTGTAATGAGAGCAAGTTAGGAGGAGTTTGAGTTTCCCCGAATTTTACATGATTTTTGTACAAACTGCAACATTCTCTTTAAAACATATTTGATTAGGCTCCAACAAGCTCTGTAAAAGTGAATAGTGAATATGTCAAGGCTCGAGGCTTCGTTAGGAGCCAAGCCTTAAATTACATTTAAAATCTATGATTCCTTTATTGCTTTCATTATATTTGTATTCTCCTCAAGCGTAATTACTAGTGGAATATTCTCCAACATAGCTGTAGTGATTTTCGGGTCGGCCCCTTTTCACTCAATGTATAAATCCTAAAAAAGAAAGTCTTGGTTGTGTCTTTTATTGTTGGGAAGTCACTTATTTTTTATCCATCCTCCAAAGATATTTCCTTGATTTTATTTTTAAGTGTTATGGCTTCATCTTGTCTATGAAAGAAAAATGTATTTTTGTCTCCAAATTTCAACCACAAGTTGCATGATTTGAGACGCCACGTTTCCTCTTCAGACCTAAGCACCTTATGTAATTTTTGAAAGATCGTGTTTTATTTGTTCATTGGTTATATCTTTATCCTCCATTCTTTCATGCAAGGAGGCCAACTAGGCTTTGAGTTGCTCTTTTTCAACGATTGGAGGGAAAAAAGAAAATTCCGTCCACTCTTTAAGAGCAAATTTGACAGCCTTCAACTTATACCCCCAAATGTATGTTGGAGAGCCCATGACCCATATATTCCATGATACTAAGATTATTTCCATTATCGTGGAATCTTGAAGCCATAATGGATTGAACCTAAATGGCAATGGCCCGAAATATAGAGTTTCTTGAATATGCAAAGCAATTGGCTTATGATCTGAAGTTGCCAAGGGAATGATTTTAGATGTGATGATGTTGTCTTGCAGAAGAAAATCACCATGCAAAATAAATCTATCAAGCCTTGCTGCGATGTGACCAAGTGAATTTTCCTTTGGTTGGTTTTATATCCATCGTGTCCCTTTCAACATTAAGATTCTCCATTTTTTTCTTGGAATGGATCCCTGACTATACTCCCTCCTTTTTTTTCTTTATTGTTTAGAATCGCATTGAAATCCTCTACAATCATGATATTATGAGAATACTCAGATTCTTTTAGAGCTAGAAGAGTGTTCCAACACTTTTTCATTTTCTCGGTAAACAACCAACATATATACATTGAATACATTAAATCATTTTCCTGAGATGAAACTTGATAATATCCAATGTTGAGTCTAATATTTGATATCCAAAAGAAGGAGAGAGTCATTCCATAATGTGCATAGCCTCCCATAATCTCCCTTTGAATTGCATGTTGTGCTTTCAAACTTTTTCCATTGCTACTTGCATGTTTTTAAGGCTTCTATAGTCTCCAACTTTGTCTCCTCAGGAAGGAGGATGGTAGGTTTTTCAGATTTGGTTAAATCTCTCAATGCTTCTTCTTTAAAGGGACTACCTAGTCCTCTACAATTTCAGAAGACTGTGTTCATTGTTTAACTAGGAGATTTTGGCTACCACCTTGCAATGGAGCATTGACTCCGAGATTTTTGGTATTTTTATATCCAACTCCTAAAGACTTTTCTATAGTGATTTGAATTCCCAAAATCTTTTCTTTGTGAGTTTTTTCTTCTCTTTTTTTCTTTTGTTGACTTACTACCAACTTTCTTGGGAAATTTTTCTTTCATTTCCTCTTCTTCTACATGTCGATGGTTTTTTTCCTAGTAAGAATACCCATGGAGAATTGTTGTTTTTCTAGGATGTTGTCTATTCCCTCTAGCCAATCCAATATAGTATCCTTGTTGATTGAAGGGGACATGGTTTCTTGTATTTCAAATAATGCATGCACACCAGGTGGAACTGATGAAGTAGGGGCGGAGCTTGAGGCCGCCACTATTTCAAAAAAAGGAATCGGGTCTTCTTGAGATAGAATTTCATACTTGTTAGCTTTAGAAGTCAAGCTTCCTCCCTTGGTGTGACTTGGATATTTTTTAGCCTATTATGTAGATTGGATAGGAGGGATCTCAATTGCTTGTGGATGGGAGATTGCATGCTTTGAACAAGAAGGAGCTAAGAGGCCTAAAGTTGAGGAGGTTGGCTACTTAAGATTCATTTTTTTCTTTATGGATTGTCACCAATCTTCTTTTTTCTTAAACTAGTTGAGATGATTGAACATTCTTTTTGCAATCCTTTACAAAATGCCCATATTTACGACATGTCTTACATTTGAATGGTAATTGTTCATAATCCAAGGGATGGACATGCTTCTAGTTATCTAGGGTTAGAAGGATTGCTTTCACGAATCCCTTTTCAAGATCAACCTCAACACAAATTCTTGTGCATGCAAACATTCCATCCTCAGGTTCTGACTTGTCCATGTTATGATATTTAGACACTTAGGAGTTAGTTAAGATCAAATTTGTCTAATGCGTCATTAGGTAAAAATATGTTTCTTAGTGTGTTTATTTAGTATGCATTTGTAATTAGGAAAACTGACGGTCACGATATGTTCCCAACATAGAGTGATCCGACGATTCATTTTCTCCTCGATCTTAACGACTACATTGATTCGTGGCTTAACACTCGATTGGTCCGTGATCTCTATTTAACGAGCATGGAGGGTCATTTGTCAATGATTGATTGTCAGAAACTCTCTTGTAAATCTCTTTGTAATATTTTATTTTGCATTAATAATTTGTTGCAACTGGCCACATTGGTTGGGGCCATGGATGTTTCCCTTTTACCACGTCAAAACATCAATGTGTTGATCTTTTATTTGGTTGTGTGAGTGGTTACTAAAGGTGTTTGTCCTATGTTGTTCTTGTTGTTGTGGAAGACAAGCTTAGAGAGTGTGCTCATAAAAAACTCTTTTCACACAAGATTTTTTTTTTGCTTCTTGACGACAACAAGGGTTAGATATCGGTTAGCTTACCTAGGAAATGCAATTTTTCTCTTTGTTTATGATTTACCAAGATCACATGGAGCGCACGACAAAGAGAATACACAGATAAGAAAACCCTTTCCACTTTGTTTCTAATTTTTCGAGATCGCATAAAGCATAGGGCAAAGAGCATACACAAATAAAAAAGAGTAGCAACCCAGAAATTAAAAACAAAAAACAAAACACCAAAACAAAACTAAAATATTATCTCCACAAAAATTTAAAAAGGGCGTATTCAGGCTTTATACGTCCGGATCTGACTGAAATGGTCGTATATTGGGAAAAACAAAACCTTTTCGAGTGAAGCGAAAAATGTTCCTCACCAAAGCAAACACTCTGGACGCAATGGAGTATTCCTATCGACCCCAAAATGTATGGAAATGGCATAAATTAGAGATGTGACAACATGACTTCAAGATCTCGATCTACAATGGGATTCGATCTTCAAATGCGCTCTAATACCATGTTCAACAACACAGGTATTCCAACGGAGGACAAAAATCTTCAGTAACCACTCAAACAACCAAATAAAAAATCAACACATCGATGTTTTGACGTGGTATAACCGCTACGGGAAAACATCCACGGCCCCAACCAATGTGGCCACTTGGAGTAATTTATTAATGCAAAAGAAAATATTACAGAGAGATTTACAAGAATTTCTTAGAATCGATCATCAACAAATAACTGTCAATGTTGTTTAATTAGAGATCATGGACCAATCGAGTGTTAAGCCACAAATCAATGTAGTCGTTAGATTGAGTAGAATATGAGCTGATGGATCATTCTATGTTGGGAACATATTGTGACCATCGGATTTCCTAACTACAAATGCATACTAAAGAAACACACTAAGAAACATACTTTTTCCCAAGTGTCTCAATATCCTAACATCCCCCCTTAAGAACAACTTGGGATAGGATTGAAGGATTTACAAAGGTGACACGATAGGAGAAGGAAGGAGGCATTAGAGCCTATCCCCCCTAATGACAACTTCCTGAACTCCTAACATAGATCGAAGTTTGGAAAACTTCGCCTCTATAAGAGATTTTGTGAAATTTTTTGCAACTTGATCTTCCGTAGGGCAAAAGAGCACTTCAATAACTCAATCATGAATGAGCTTTCTGATGAAGTTCATGTGTAGCTCGATGTGTTTGTTGCGTTGATGTTGAACTGGATCTTTAGTGAGCTTGATGGCACTTTGTCACACCAGAGGGTGGTTGGATGTTGTTGTCGAAATCCAAACTATGAAAGGATCTATCAAAGCCACAAGGCTTCCTGAATTGCATTAATCGTTTCTCGGTACTTTGCTTCTATTGAAGAAAGAGAAATATCATGTTGTTTCTTACAAGCCCGAGTAACAGGTTCTTAACCAAGGCTGGAAACATAACTTGCAATAGACTTTCGATCATCAAGGTCATCGGCCTTATTTGAATCAATGAAACCAACCAATAAAGGAGTCCCCCCTGAACTATAATGTATCACGAACTGAACTATACCCAAAACATATTGAAGTATCCTTTTAGTTGCTTTCTAATGGCTTTCATGGGGTGTTTGCATATATCGTGCAACAATACCAACAACAAAGGAAATACCAGGATGGGTATGAGTCAAGTATAATAGGCTATCAACCAAATAACAATACAAAGTGGCATCGACTTCGAGAGAAGTACATGTGGCAACAAGTTTGACTCCAAACTAGAAGGGAGAAGGGGTTGGTTTTGAATCTTCCATGTGAAAGCAACGAAAAAGGTCACAAGCATACTCAAACTAGGGAACAAAAATTCCTTCCTTGGTTTGTAAAACTTGGAGACCAAGGAAATAGTACAAATAACCTAAGTCGGTCATTTCAAATTTTTTCTTAAGGCTAATTTACACATGCTTTAAAAAGTTTTAAAATTATAAGTTATAATTCTTTGAGAATCTTTTATAATTATTTTTATAAAGAATTATAGGTTATGATGCTTTGAGATGAGATCTCACTCTCAATGTTATAGTTTCTATATTATTGGTGGTGAAATTCTTGGTTGGGAGTATTTACAAATAAAAAATTAAGTTGTGAATGCCCTTGTCAAAAAATTGAAGTTTAAGGGTTATTACTTTCTAAATTTGTTTGAAGGATTATGTATTTTTAATATCACGAGAGGCTCAACTGATTAGTCAAACATGATGATAATATTCCTCTAACCAAAATTTAATTCCTCAAACATGATGATGATATTCCTCTAACCAAAATTTAATTCCTCAAATATGATGAAATGTTTAATCCCTTCATTAAAAGAAAGCCATTATTAATAACACTTAATTCCTCAAACATGATATTCCTCTAGCCAAGATTTAAATCCTCAAGTATGATGAAATGTTTAATCCCTTCATTAAAAGAATACCATTATTGATAACACAAACAAAATGTACATAACCATGGACATAACTCAACTTTTATTTATATCTTCACCTAACCATTGAAATAACTATAAGCGAAGAATGCAAAGATTGAATCTAACATATCAATATTAATAGGACTTTTAACCCTTAAAAAAAAAAATTCATGGATGCATTTATCTTGGTTCAACCACAGTGGGACAAAACCTTTCATGTCCACGTGGACACTTTAAATGTCGTCATCTAAATGTCATCCTATTTCTACCCTATGATGACATTCCATGTCCACGTGGATACTTCAAATGTCACCATAAAATGTCATCCTCTTCGAACAATATGATGATCACATGGATCATCCCCAAAATTTGCTAATTAAAAATTAACCTCTGCTAAAAGGAACTACATGTTGACTCGGCGCAGACCACGTTGTACAAATTTGTTTTGCCAATTTTTGTTCGCTCATAAACTATAACACTTCTACATCGACCATCAAACCTAGAAGTATTTACCTATAAGTATTGTTAACAAGCCTTTGCTATTTGGATGAATAAGTAGATCACCCTTAACATGATAACATAAGCATAAACTAAGTTGTGTATTATATTTGTAACACGCACATCACATACGTGTGTATTATATTTATAACACATACATCACATACACTTTGTAATATCTTAATTTTGATGACTTTAAAATAAATTATTATTATTATTATTATATTTATTTATATATTTAATGATAATTTAGTTAGAAGCTCGAATATATGTGATTTTATGTTTGAAGTATGATATATACCTAGTAATTATTAGGTGAATGGCCATTTCCACATTGTATTTTGGTTTTATATGCAGGTACATTACATTGATGATGTTAAAATCATTAAAAGGCTACCACTGAGTATAAATGGGTCTATGAGTCCATGAGAGAGAACTCAAAAAATGGATAAGAAGACATTGTTTACACACAAATCGAACTACATTTTTTTATTAAACCAAGCATACATATTTATACATAAAATTTTTCCTCAACAACCTAACAAACTTATGAGTGAATTTCTCAACCACACACACATAAATGGAATTTGATAGTTGGAGAAGATCTCTCACAACTAACTAAATCTAAAAAACCCAAATTAATCTCTAAAGTAAGCATTAATTCTAACGCCCTCCCTTAATGCTTACATCAAAAATAACTTTTTGGATTCTGATCTCAGTTTGGTATGGTCTTCATAAACATTTCTACCCACTATGAAATCTCATAGACTATGCTCTTTCTCAACCATCAACTTAGAGTTGCCACTTGATCCATTTAAGATACAATTGCTTCTGACCATCAATGGCGTATTTGTAGGACCGACGATTCTTGACTACCCTGAAAAATAATATCGATACTGAACCACTCTGTGAACATACTTCCATCTGTGAAAATACAACGAACTATATATTTCGACAGTTATATAGGAAAGTAGTCTAGATATTGAATGTATCCAGTAGTCAATTCTACAACTTGACCTTTTTTCATGTACACACACATAAGGATAACCTGTAACCATTGTTCTTGGAGCACCGAAGGACAACAAGTAACACCAACTTATAACAGACTGTGGTCATAGTCTTACAAAAAATAAATATAACATACATAACACTAATATATTTAACACAATAATTAACTAATATAAAAATCGGTTCACTTTATTTTCTGCTACGAGAGAAAAGGGAATCTAGTTTCCTTAACACTTGCTTCACTCCACGAAGAAATCCCATCACATTTCGTTGTGGTCAAAACAATCGACAAAATGATGAGAGGAAAACTGGTTGCAACAGGTACATGGGATTGAAAATGGACACCATGACCCACTTTAGAGACTCCATGCAATGCCTCTGACCACCAATAGTAGTTGGGAATTCCCAACCTTTTCACTCTGCTTGCATTATCCCCCATCTGTCGAGCTTTCTCCGTCGATGTCAATCTACTTACTAAGTCTTTTGCATGTTTAATAAATGACAAAGACTTATGGCAATAGGTAAAATCACTAATGTTCAATCCCAAACCTTGAAGTGAGGAAGGATTGCACACGTATTTGGGAAAATCTTTTGTCACATATCCAGTCCATCCAACTCCCACAATAATAACTATAAATGCAATGAAGTAATTCATACCCATTGTGATAAATCCTTCTCTACATGCACAGATGTTGTTATTCAATGCGGTTTTGCGGCCTCATCTGAAACCTGTGAGAACAACCCAGTTCAGATATACGACAATCTCAATCCAAAACAAGAACACTTAAACAAACACTTCACTCCAACAATCACTCTCCTACGCTATACTATAGAAATTACATCTCACGTATTTCTGATATTCTTGGACCCTCCCGTGAGGGAGTTAGCCCAAAGCAACCAACTCTGATACCAAATCAGAAAATGGATAAGAAGACATTGTTTACACACAAAACTGAACTGCATTTTTTTTATTAAACCAAGCACACATATTTATACATAAAGTTTTCCCTCAACAACCCAACAAACTTATTTTGGAATCTCTTAACCACACACACATAAATAAGATCTGATAGTTGGAGAAGATCTCTCACAACTATTTGTTAGAATATAATGGATGTGCTCGTTTTACCATCGACAATATCACTATTGTCACCCAACCATAGGCCGAAGCCACCCTCCGAGCACCTTAACCTTGACAGAGAATCATTCTGGAAGCAAACCCTAGTCTAGATAGCCAAACAAAGGGTAGCACACCTTTCTCCAAGGATAGCGCACCAAACAAGAGCTGATCAGATAGTCCAAACCATAACCAAGAGATAGTCCAAGCCAAAACCAAAATCTACTAGCTGCAGCAGCTGCAACGACAACTTTCCTCCAAACTTGTGCACAAACTGGGCAACTGCAGTGCGCACAAGTGCTGCTTTGCAATTCTGAGAATGCCTGCTAGAATGAAGCCTGGCCTCTTTTATTTATAATAATTCTGGCTAACTGCCTGGGCTGAATTATCATTCTGGGTGTCTATTTACTTAGTATATAATATTTCTTTTGCTTGACTTCTTCTCTTGGAGGCTAATAACCTAATACAAATTATCCTCTTGAGCTGACTTGTCTTCTAGGGTTATTAGCCAACTCATTAGGGTTTCTTCTTGCTTCCCAGAATATTCTATTCTCGTTAGGTTTACACGTGGAGGTAAATACCTCCCGCAGCTACCATAATATCAACACTCCCTCCTAGCTAGGGAGGTATTACAGGTAATGGTCTTGAGCACAAACATACCATTCACCCGGTAGCATCAACATAGTTGTATAGACTATCTCATAACTAGATCATGAGCACCATTATCACCATCAATGTCATCAACTGCATCATCTCTCGAAACCATACTCCATCTGAGTAATTAGACATGATGCTGGATAAGTCACTCACACCACATAGTGACACAAGAGCCATTCTAATAATCTGGACATATGTCCTAGAAGAATAAATGTCGTGAACCATTTTCCATCTGGGAAATCTCTATCCATTGATCATCCATCTAGCTAATAATCATTTTCAACACTGCTGATAGTTTTCAAGGTAATCAGAACAATATCATTCAATAGAACACAACTGTGTCTATCCATAGTAGTACACAACTACGATCCAGTGGTACACTACCACACCAAGTAGCACACAGGTACTTGATCAGTGACATATAGTCACAAACAATGGAACACATCCACCACAATAGTATACATCTATTGTCTAGAGACATGCAATCTTCATAACAATCATCTGATATCAACCTGCACAGAAACAATGTTATGATATAAACTGAATCGTGGGCCATTCTTCCACTCACATCCGTGAGATCTTGGAAGAGCATCTGCCCTCAGAAGGTCAAACATCAATGATGAGATATCTGAACTATTATTCTCAAGCAAGGAAGAATAATTGTCCTGATTTCTGAGCTTGGACCATTCCCCACCCTGGGCCATTCCTCTGGCACTAAACAAAGTGCAACCTAGAAAGAATGAATCTGCCCTAAGGAATCCATGTCTACGATTGTTGAACCTGGACCATTCCACACCCTGGGCCATTTCTACGACACTAAACAAAGTGCAACTTGGAGAGAATCAATCTGCCCTAAGGAATGATTGTCTGGACCATTTCCAAAGGAAATGACTGTCCCGCACCAACCTCCAAAACATTCCATTCCCCATGTTAACCATAATGGGAAATCGTTGTCCGGCGAGGCGAGCCAGTCTTCTTGAGTAACCCTCAAGAAGAGAGACTGCCCTAGACCATTCCCCATGTTAACCATAGTGGGAAATCGTTGTCTATGGTACATCAACAATCCATCGAACCATTTCCATTACGAAAATGACCGTTCGATCTGGACCATTTTCCAAACTGGAAAAATGCTTGTCCGTCAGAAATCTCAAACCACTTTCCGAACTGGAAAGGAACTGTTCATCCTGGACCATTTTTCAAACTGAAAAATGAGTGTCCATAAATCAATAACACATTAGTGCTCCCTCCCAACCTGGGAGTCATCTCTTCCTTTTCCAATGAGGAAGTCGTCTCCACGAGCTCCAACTTGAGTACGCAAACTCTTTCATCTTGGACAGAAGCTTTACCAAAATGTCTGCTTATCTACTCATTTGTGGAGATATGTATTGGAGAACCACTTTCTCCTTTCTGGACTTCATCATGGATAATGTAATGCTTGATCTCAAATGTACTTTGGTCTGGAACACTGGTTTTCTCTGAAGGCTTCACATAGCTCTGATCAATAAAGTATATCATTATTAGATTCCTCTTTGGTTCCTGATAGCTCACAACATTGTGGTAAGGGTCAAACTGGAACATATCCACATGGCACTTCTTCTGTCATCATGAGATCAAGATGATGGATTGGCAATCCATCATCCTGATCTTCTGAGTAATTATTCTAATACAATATCTCTGTTATCGAAAATCTTCACCACGCTTCTGTTGTGCATTAGAGGTTCTCCAGCAAGTTGTCTTCTTCTATTTGCATACAAGGGTTGCTTTTTGGTATGCCTTAAAGCTTTGAGGTTTCTCTTCATACTCTCTTTTTTCAATTTCTCTGGAGACCAGTCTTTTCCTTTATCTGATGTAAAACTACAACCCATGGATATTGCAGATGATATAATGACTTATGTAGAGGTATGTTTGGTTTACTAGAACGAGTAATCATCACATTCTTCTCCCTCCATATAGGAGAACCTCTAGTTCTAGATCTCACAATGATTTCATTCATAAGTCTTCCATACAATGTTCTTCATCACAACTTTCAGTTCCTCTACTTGATTGCTTTTAGTGAGTTCATATCAGGCTGGTAATCTTGTGATTCTTGATACAATGACTGGTTGTTCTGGCTTTTCTTTCTTTCTTGGAATCTTCATGTTCTTCCTCATGTTTCTCTTTAGCTCCTGGGTCCATGACATTTCTTATAAATTCCATGCCCTAGAGATTCCACTTCTTTCTTTCATCATAGGATCACGGTTGTGGATGGACAACCAGGGATACTTTAAGGCTTCTTTTCGAAGAAGACTTCTTCTAAGGTCGAACTGAACACGTATTGCTTTTCATGGTTGCCACCATGGATATATACTACATCATCTTCAATGGATCATAGAATTAGCTCCCTCCTAATCCTTGCTTCATGTATGAATACATGCTCTTCTTTATATAAACGGCTCCCTCCATCTAACAGAGTCCATGCTTTCGTCTGCATCTTTATTGCCTTCTGCAAAGTGTTACAAATCTTTTTTCAATTTCCTCTTGATTGTTGACTTCTTTCTGTCTTTACTTCTTCTAGGTTTCTTTCTAAATTTGACTTATCTTGCAGCTTGTCTTATAGTCATAGTGATAGCAGTCCTTATCTTGTTGTTCTTCCATGAGCATAGTTTCTCTTTTAACATATTATCTTCTAAGAAGTAGATATGCAAGATATGTACAGAAAACATGGTATGTACAAGAACTATGAAGAGTATTGTTACCTTGCCTTAGAAGAAGAAGTCTGTTTTATCCTGCTTGGTCTTCTTGTAGGTTCCTTTTCTTTCACAACCGATGCTTTGTGTGTCCCCTTCCTTTTCTTTATCTCGAGACAATGATTCTTGTAGTGACCATACTTTCGACAGTTGAAGCATTGTATTTATAACATGTCTTTCTCTTGATTTGGCTTCTTCCTTGAACCAAACTTCCTTTTGTTCCTGAAATTCTTGAATCTTGCTGTAAAGGCTTGATCATTATACTTCTTTTGGGGTTTCTCTTTTGCATTGATCCTTGATTCTTCTTGAGCACAACAAGTCCAAAGTTCTTCAAATGTAGGATACTCCTTCCTTGTGTTCATGCTTACGGCAAATGCATCCCCTGTCTTGGGAAGACCATTGAGTACTATGTTTACCAATTCCTTCTCTGAAAGGATCTCTTCAATAGCTTGTAGTTGATCTCTTAACTAGGAGATTCTCACAAAGTATGATGTTATGCTGTCATCATCATTCATCTTCATGTCACAGAGCTCATTCTTCAGACTCATTACTTGTCCAATGTTAGGGCATCGTACATATTCTTCGATGAGTCAAGATGGGAGATGTAGGGTATCAAGTGGTCTTTTATAGAGTCCACTATGATACTCATGGCATTGATGTCACCATCTTTGAACTTTTCCATAACTGCAACATTCTGCGGTTCTTTCTCTTGTCCTTCTTCAAACTCTGGTTTCATGATCTTTCCTTTCACGATATCCAACACTTTATTCTTGGCAAGGATGAGGTCAATCCTTGTCTGCCATGCTCTAAAGTTAGAAGCTCCATCTAACTTGTTTTCTGACTTCATTGAGTAGGTCATGGCTTCTTTGACTTGGTCAACCCTAGATTTGACCAAAAAACTCAAACTTGACGTCTTGGCTTGCTGAGAGTAACAGGAGATGCGCTAGGCTAGGGTGCACTGGTCTATCTGAAAATTAGGTCAATCCCTTCACTTAAGGTGCCTCAACGAGAGGATTAGGGTTTCTGCAACTACACCTACTAGTAACCCTAGCTGCAGTGCTTTGGTGACTGCTCCTGCTAGAAATCCTAGCGACAATTCTTTAATGAGCTTAATATCCTTATGGCTATGCTTCCTTCCAATGGTTAGACTGAATGAAGGAGGTGCGGGCCCATAACTTGTTAGAATATAATGGATGTGCTCGTTTTACCACCGACAATATCACTATTGTCACCCAACCATAGGCCGAAGCCACCCTTCGAGCACCTTAACCTTGACAGAGAATCATTCTGGAAGCAAACCCTAGGATAGATAGCCAAACAAAGGGTAGCACACCTTTCTCCAAGGATAGCGCACCAAACAAGAGCTGATCAGATAGTCCAAACCATAACCAAGAGATAGTCCAAGCCAAAACCAAAATCTGCTAGCTGCAGTAGCTGCAGCGACAACTTTTGTAGCACACCTTTTCTGGCTACCAAGGTTTAAACGCTATTAAAAGAAGACTCTAACACCACTTTGTACATAACTCATACATGTATTATAAATTCCATGCATTTAAACAAATAAACACATTCTACACAGAGTATTCATATGAGTTACTGCCATAATTAACAATCAATAACATTTCATACTAATTCATAGACACAACGGAAATCATGATAACATAAGCAGTAGAGTCATGCAAAACATGAGTAAAACATAATCAGATACTTATCTTTTAACAGTGGTAGAATCCACCAACCAAGTGCAGGCCTTCCACGAACCTCCCAGCCTTAGACCACACTGCTCATCAGCTCAGCAGTGGG
>JASDQU010013806.1:5069-29974 GCA_032191745.1 Picea mariana | reverse complement strand
CATGCAAAACATGATTAAAACATAATCAGATACTTATCTTTTAACAGTGGTAGAATCCACCAACCAAGTGCAGGCCTTCCACGAACCTCCCAGCCTTAGACCACACTGCTCATCAGCTCAGCAGTGGGTCACCCCCGAGCTGGGACTAAGCTCCACCCCAAGACAAGGAATCCTAGGCTAGGCTGAGGTTATAGGGAAAACAACACACAACCACAAGGAAGGGATTCTCTCCAAGGAACCTCCCACGCTCACTGCCCACAGACCCTCATTCCCCACATGCCTATTCCACCCCAGGAGTATAAACCTTCTCTGTCACCTGGATAGTCCTTTGGCTGCTAATCTCCCTTGCCTTGGGTTATAGGAATAGGCTGGACCGGAAGTCTTCGGGCTCTATGGCAGCTACAAGGTTCCTTCAAGGAGTTCTCTCCTTCCTCTGTGCACTCTCTCACCTGGAGGGAATCGCTCATAGGTCCAACAACCTGTTCTTCCAATCTTCAACCACCTCTCTCACCTGGAGAGAGTGTTGTACAAATTGGCCAACAAGCCACATAGGATCAAACACTACACGTCCACCACAATCCACGGGAATCCAAACACGAACACCCCAGGGCAGCTCCAGACTGATGCAACAGTATAACCAGGCTTAGCAGGAATGAGACACTTTTGTTTTCTCAATTTGGCAACACGGAATAGACTCACACTTTGGATTCTCAGGGATGCGTGACGAGTCGTCCACGTAGGGGTCGATTCAGACTCCCCGATTTAGAACAGAGAAGGGGTATACCAACTTTCCAGAAAAAACACAGACTCTTTTCCGAAATCCATGCAGGCTTCTCGTTCAGGGAATATACACACCGGTTTTCTCAGAGCCAGACACAGACTTTTCGAATCACAAGGACGCACCAAGGTTCTCTGCAGGAGTCGGGTTGGTAGTACTATCCAGGACTCCATACACGTTCAGACAATCGGGTAGAATGGGGAAGGACCCTTCTCACGACTCACCCTGGCCGTTTTATTCGCATGCGTCAGGGTTGACACTTGTCACCCATGAAACTGCATGCGTTCCACCAGCACGCATCTCCCTTGTATGTTCTCACTTGCCAGAAACTTAGGATAAAACATAAAATGCACATGTCTTTTGAGATAATATTAAAATATTATTCTCAGGCTTAAGCCCCCTAAGCTTAGCCCCTAGGCTCAACACTTAGCCCCTTTTTCCCACCTTCCAGCCCCTAATTCCTTGCCCACTCTATGGATGCTTAGTCCCCCTTCACTCATTCATCGTGGTCGGTCTGCACATGGCGGTGTTTTATATTTTATTAATTGTTCTACGTGATTACATATACAACAACAGGCTTCTGGCCTTCAACACCCATGCTCCTTAGCCTAACAAACACATAAGCCTCCAGCTTATAAAAACTTGGCTCACCAACCTATAAAACATAATTACAATTCCTTTCAGAACATGGTTTACAACGGGGCTCGGCCTTGGGGACACTACAACTTTCCTCCAAACTTGTGCATAAACTGGGAAACTGCAGTGCGCACAAGTGTTGCTCTGTAATTCTGAGAATGCCTACTAGAATGAAGACTGGCCTCATGTATTTATACTAATTCTGGCTAACTGTCTGGGCCAACTTCTCATTCTAGGTGTCTATTTACTTAGTATATAATATTTCTTCTGACCGACTTCTTCTCTTGGAGGCTAATAACCTAATACAAATCATCCTCTTGAGCTGACTTGTCTTCTAGGGTTATTAGCCAACTCATTAGGGTTTCTTCTTGCTTCCCGAAATATTCTATTCTTGTTTTAAGATTTCTGTGGTGAGGGTTTTCAAATTCATTTGCCGGAGAATCCACAGTTAGTGTCATTTTGTCATCGACGTTTCGAATCCAGCTACCATAATATCAACACTAACTAGGTCTAACAAACCAAAATTAATCTCTATAGTAAGCATTAATTCTAACAAGAGGAAGAAAGGGAGCTACATGGGCTAAGAGATAAATAATAAAATTTTATTACTTTCTATATTTTACCCTAAGTTTTCCAACCTTTTCCTATGTTAAATAAGTATAATTGACAACTTTGAGAGTTAGTTGTCCAAATTAAGGTATGTGAGATTCTTTGGAAGGCTCATGGTGCTAATGCATGCTTGAAATATATAATCCTTGATTTTCACTATGCAAAGTACTCAGTTCATTTTTTCACTCTCATTCTACCTAGACCATCATGTTCTTGTGCATTGTCCTTTCAATGTTGTTGTCATGCATATGAGAAACCATGACCATAGCTACCTATGAATGCTAGAAAAGTACAAGTCGTTCCTAACAGAAGAGATTCCCTTTCCTGTACTAGAGCACTAGAGGGAAAGGGGCTTGTCAAAGAGAATGTATTGTAGATAACAAAAGTCCTTTACCTACATTGTGCAAACACTAAGAGGGAAGAGTATGACTAGTTGAAGACGAAATGATGTGTTTGAGAGCAATAAGAGTGATAACTTCCTACATGTCTAAGAATTATGGGTTGTGTTGTGTCAGAGAGAGTTCATAATCARCTTGTAGGAATTCACCTTATGGTCTCATAGCCCTAACTTGTGGGTGGCATCGACAATATAATGCCTATGGTTGAGTGGAAAAGCATTTGTTTGCAACCCGTTGGTGTTGAATTCCAAGATAGATAAGTATTATTCTTGTTGTTTGTTAATTATATGTTATCCATTTAAATATTATTGCTCTTTGTTATGATTTATTTGAATGTGATGAGTAATTGGGCAAGATTATAATGTTTACAGTTAATTTCCTGGATGTTTGGATGGTATGAATGCTTTGTCTATGTTTTTAAAAGGACTTTACCAATTGTGTTGACCTTATTGAACTTCATTTTCACCAAGTGTAGAGAGCTTCTCACTCATTTTCACTACTTTCATATCCTCCATAAAAGGGAATGATGATCTCCCCATTAATCTTAACCCAAACATTGTCAACTTTCTTCCCTCTAACAAGTCAATCATAACTCACTAACTAAAATCCTTTGCCATATTAGGAGATATTTATTGACTCCATGAAGTATTCCTTTCCTATCAGAAAGTCTTCCCTTTCTGGATTGCAATTGAGTGAGCTTGCCCCTATGTAGGTTGTGAAGAAATCCTTCTTGGACAAGTCATTGGCTAGTTCTTGGGCTTTATCCCATCAACATGAGGCTTTGCTTCGAAGGAACAACGGCTACTTCACACACACACACACACGATAGCTTATCCAAGTCCCTAAGCTCTACAATTTAAGGATGAATATAGTAACTTGATCAACCCTTCTTTTGTTAGGATAGCTAGGCTATATGTGATAAGGGGACCTATACTATGGGACACAATTTATTAATTCRATGATGATTTCCATTTGTATATGAGAATGAAACTCTTGCATGAAATCCATTATTGTAGTGGGGAAACATAATAACGTTAATGATGCTCATCTCTCTCTCTCTMTATATATATATTATATCTATAATATCTTGCATTAGTTGTCTCATGCATGAACTTTGCAAAATAATGTAATTTTGAGTGTGATTAATTTTACGATGCATTATTTCCATCATAGTATGCATCAATAGTTTATATATTTCCTTTCTGAACCAAACTATGCATTGTTGGTGAATCTGTTTGTGATGGGAAGGAGGAATTTTGAAGCCAATGTCCCAACAACGAACCAATTGAGTTGGGTCCGAGTACGTTACATGCCTCCCAAGATTGAATAACTATTTAGAATTTGTGCTATACAGTCACAGAGAGAGCATCTTTGCATTGTGATGGCTCTTGGCAGAAGGAAACATTTATCCTACCATAGATGTAATTCTCGATTGGATATTCAAGCATGTCAATACTTCATTCAAAATAGCATGTTAACACCTATCTAGTCACCCACAATACAATGAGTTGTTGAAAGATGCATTGAAGAAGCATAAGAAAACAAAAAGTTTGAAAGAGTTTTAGATACTCGTACCACCCAAATGGTGCAACACATGATATTATAGGATTCAACTATATGTATTCTTCAACCTCTCAGGAAACGATCATAGATGAACCTAGCAACAACAACTTAAACACCGCTAGTACTAGCATTCTCCCTTTAGAGTTTTTTCAATACACATGTGAAATTCATCACCAAAATTACCTGTGAATGTTGGAGAAATCATTTGCCAGTGCTAACAACTAGAAATCGTTAGGTTTTAATAGAAGAGCTTCCCTTGCCTATGTTGGAGCATGATATGGAAAGGGGATTGCATTGTAGATAAGGGAACTCCTTTACTAGTGTTGTGTAGCGCTAAAGGGAAGAGTGTGACTAGTTGAATATGGATTGACGTGTTTAGGAGGAATTAGAGTGACATCTTCCATGTCTAACTAACTTCCTTTTCAACTTGAATTAAAGGACAATTTTTCTATTTATTATTTTTTTGGTTGATTGTTGAGCTTCCTCAACTCTTCATCTATATTCTTGAACTCTTTAGCTTCTATTTAATCTTTTAGCTTCCTCTGGAGTTCTTCAATTCGTTGTGTCACTTAAATGCCTACAATGACCCTTCGTCTTCCCTCGGTGTGTTTTCACTCTAACACACTCTTGCCACACACATCATGCACACTCACTATTATGCACTAGCCATGTGCTCTTCTCACATGTGCCTAAACCATAATTGTACGTGGCACAATTTTTTCATGCTCCCTTCTCTAGTGCAATTTTTTTTTTCACCCATGTTTATTATGCATGCTTCTCATCACACTCTTTCTTCTATCACATTCTTCAATATTTATAAGGACAAAATTAATCTTGTACCAAAAAAACTCTCTTCTGAACCACAAATTTGATAAGAATTCGATAGAAATTTTAGACATGATTAGAATACCATCATAATTTAAATATTATTCAGGATCAAATGATGCCTTTAATTTTTTCCCAATTTTACATCAATCCAAGTTATAACAAATTTAATCAAAATTCCAAATCAATAAAAACCCTTGCTCCCTACATCATCAAATTCTATCCACCAAAATAATAAAAATAAAAATTTATTAAAAACTAAACGTCTCTTATTCTTAATATTTGTCCACATTCTTTCCTTCCCTACCGTAATATCTTTCTTGTACAACCTGATATGTTGATTAACATGTGTTTTTAAGAAATCACTTTCAAATAGAAGTCTGTGCGTTAAAGTAAAGGTTTCCCACCTTAGAAATATTAAAAGCTTAATAATTTAAATTACAACCAAGGAGGGATGTTTGTGTGTGCATAAAGTTGAGGGGTCATGGGGAAATGGAATAATTGAAGTTCCCAAGGAGGGAAGGGAAGGTTTGTGTGGGGTTGATTTTAGGGATCGTGGAAAAAGATGTAACGTCTAGGTAGGTGGGTTCCTTGGTGTGATTTAGTTTAGTTGAGGTGTTATGTCCCATGGTGTGTTTTGGTCCACCATTTGAATGGGTGTGTGTTTTGTCGTGTTGTTGTTTTGGTAGGTAATTTTGTGATGGGAAATGTGAATTTTAAATCATGGGTTGAGCACGAGACCAAACATGCCCTGGTGCTCTTGTTCGTAAGTGTTTAGACACACATGTGTGGGAGTGAATTGAGGCGTTTGTGTCGGTATTTTACTAATATATTTTGAAAAATTTGTAGTTTTTAAAGATAATATTTAGTTTTAATGGTTTTCATAGGATCGATGTATATTTTTTGGTTTATATTTAAATATATTAAAATAGGAAGTTTAATGATTAAAGGACTTATTTAGTTTTGTAATATTTTTTTTTTAATTTTCAAATATGATAATAAAGAAAGTTAGAATTATAATAATATTGGTTTTAAATTTGATTTTTTTTATGTTATGGATCGATCCATAATTGAGCAAAACCCATATGGTATTGTCTTACTATGTATATACATTAGATTATGGTAGAATTTTTTTTTTGTTTGTTAATTTGTGCGGGACCTGTTGGCTACGCGATTAACTTGTGGTTTGAGAAACCGCGACTCAGGGGCATCTAAGCCGTCAAAATCACCCGGGGATCGCACCCGGCCTAAGCCACACCAACCCTTAACATGGTTGGATTTTTTGTCCCCGCAGGTTTCGAACCGGTGACTTTAACATCACGGAGTGGCTTAACAACACACTCCATCACCGACTGTCCTACACCTCGGGGACATTATGGTAGAACTTTACTTATACTTGAATTTTTCATTTCATTTTTTTCAATTTTAGATTATAAAAAAGGTTCGTTTATTACAAGATTAATTTATTTCATGATTAAGCAATAAAAGATGTTTCCAAAAGTCACAGGTCACTATTGGGGTTAACATTTTTTTACTAGTAATTAACTTGTAAATCGTAGTCGAATCTCGCACTACTTATTTTTCAATGTAATGTGACACAGATAAGGACCCCACGATCATAAACCTATTCCAACTAACATTTTCAATGACATTTTAGTGTAACTTTAGTTTTTGCTCTTAAATTTGTGTTTTGTGTGAATAACGATATATGATATTACAAATTTTTTTCCTTCCACTGTCTAAATTTAATAATTATATATATTTTTTAATAATTTCCTTCTAGAATGATAATACAAAATTTCCTTCAAGAATGATATTGCAAATCAACACTGAATCACAATACATGGATGAACTTGAAATCAAATAAAAGCATGCCCATCGTGGGCTTCCTCCATGTCTTTTGTTTTTTGCTTGAGCTCTTGGTCCATAGGTTCCATTTCTAGCCCTCCTATGCCTTGCTGAACTATTTCTTCGCCTCTAGCCATATCAAGAACAAACCCAATAAACATCCTTGGGGGGTATGCTTTATACTGAGTACTCTAAGCTAACCCCATAATCAGTTGATAGAGCATATCATAGTTAATCCCCAACTTCTCAATTTGTTGTTTTTGTTGAGTCACAATCTCTAATATCTTTGCATGTTCTGACTTTTAAGCTTCATCTTGATTAGAGACCCTATTGTTCAAATTGGAAATTGCTACCCAATTATTATCAAGAAGCTTGTTGTGCCTCCTCATAATTCATCTTAGCTCCATAACTTCGTAAAAAAACAACATTTGGTGTGGTTGTGGTTCACCATACTCCTATTCTTCCATTTTTTCGGACAACACATTCAATGCAATACTAGTCTAGACCTGACAAAGACTACCGAAAACCCAATCCCTGGACGATGTTTCGATGGCTCCAATAATCTAGAGGAAGTGAATCTTGTCCACAAATCCTTCAAAGCATTAAACATGAGGGTGGTTCCCAAGATAACAACATATCCCATCATTACTTGCAATAGAGAGGAATGATAAGAAACATAGGCCACTGCCTTCTCTCACCCCAATCTAGACCAAGGCGAGATACATCAGGATAAGAAACATAATTATCCTATCATGCCAATCCAGTGTCATATATCTCCACTTAATATCAGGTGCTACCATCGAGGATGATATGTGTGAAGACACCCAAAGTCCAGTTGATGTTAATGCCCCTCTCTTTCTCATTAATGCAACATGACACTTGTTATGCGTTGTATCCACCATTATAACATTTCATTATGAATGTTGAGACTTACACTAGGGGATGTGGGAAAAGGATATAAATCCCCCTTTTGTCCTAAGAATTCCCATGCTTAGACTTGTTGCTCCATTGGCCAAAGAGTCTGGTTGTATTTTGTGTTCCCTTAGTACATGGAAGTACTCTACCATCTTAAACTAGTTTATTTCTTATTGTATTTTGAATATAAGCCTTGCTATGTTGCAATCATTCAGAGGAAGGGAGTGGCACATCAACCTTATGATAATTGATGAATCACCCATAGCCACAAGTTTCTTGATCCTTCGGGCTTCAAGGTTCCTAAGTCCTTGAAAGAGAACCAAGGCCTTAACTTGATTATTGGAAGCTTCTTACAATCCCCACTCAAAACTTGCTTCTTGATTTCCTTTTAGATCATAAATGGTCCCCCTTGCACACGTGCACACACATACACACATCTTAGTTCTTGGTATTTTTTACATTTTGATTTATAAGCATAGATGCTACACATCTCATACATATTGGACTTTTTTTTTATAATATTATATTGGGTTCACTCATGCCATGTGTTACATTCACGTTAGACTTGAACATTACACATCTCCTCATATTAGGTTGTAGAATGCACCTCACTTCTCTGGGTGCAATAAGAGTCTACATAAAGACTTTCTTGGGGCCATGTTTATAGCTACCAAATTCATTCAAGATGTTAAGTGAGGTAGTGGAGTTATCCATAAAAAATATAACTCTTTCTATTTCATTGCTATTTAGAACCCTTTCAATTGAGTCGTTAGGTGCACAATCAATTACATAAGTCATAGTAAGGCCTTTGCATGTTGCATAAGTCGTAACAAGGCTCAACCAAGTTCATAAAGGAAGGATCATTTAAATTCTAAAATTCATATAGCTAGTGCAAATCCATCATAAATCTAGATCTATTAAGCATCGAGAAAGACCAAAAAACATTTGAGATGCAAATCTCTTGGTGCTTAAAATAACTCGAGTTAAGATGGATCTACGCTTGTGTGTGTCGATTTTTTGAAGGAATGACTTTATGAAGCTCCCCCCCTCTTCCTCAGATTCCTAGATGGAGGACGATATTAACCAGCTGCATGCATGGCTAGTAACCCCAAAGGACTTGGTTGGAATGGATTTGATGACCTCCCATCAAAACTACACCTTTGGCGTTAAGGTTGAACCAACCGAAGTATTACTTGGGATATATATATATCCCACCAACAATAACATACAATAGGATCAAGTACATTCTCCTCTTTATTCATGATCATGTACACCATATCTATGCCCACTCCACCAACATCATCCAACAAACATCTCAAAAATCACTTGACCTTACCCACTAAATGATTATGCCTCTCGACCTGCCCATCACCTATATGTGTCAATATTCCACCCCATCATTGTTCAATGATGATCATCCCCCTTCCATAACCTCATACATGGAATAAATCATTCTTACCGCCCTATCTACCATGATGAGCAAAAAGAGACCCCTATTCTACTATGTTCTCCTCTCCAACCCTCTCCACATGACTCAACCGGTACCCCAACCTATCCTTCACTCTCGAACTCCACTATGTCACCATCTTCATATTGCCTAGTTCACCCTACCCTACTAGTGGTCTTGAAAACTTTGTCTAGAATCCACTCCCTTCGTTTGCACACCCTCTTTCTCAAATAAATTGTTGTTCCCACTACTCCATGAGCTTCCCTATTACCTGCGATAGTTCCTATCCACATAACATAAACCTAACACTAGATTGAGTGGAAAATTGCAACGAAACAAAAACAACTGATTATAGTGGTTAAAAATAGGTGATTTTTTTTCTTTATAGAATGCACCAAAAATCATTAGTCTAGAGATGAAAATCAACTCTCAAATCAATGCTTTCAAGGATTGATTTGTTTTCACAAAATATTATAGTGCTCAATTGCACTAGAACAACTTAAACAAAACATGCACAAAATCCCCCCCAAAGGTACCATAAAACACAAGATCGGACCTCAAAATGAACACCTTCAAAGCATAAATGAAGATGGTTGGCTACAGAGATGTAGTGAAAGATGACTATGTGGCTTCTTCTTCAAGAATTATAGAGCATTTTTCCTTTTGTAGGAATGAAACCCTAACTTGATCCATCAAACGCACAATTATTTCATTGGATAAAACTACAATAAGTTGATGTAAATCTTTGAAGGTGAAGGTGAAGAAATGAAAGAACAATATACTAGCATACCCCTGAAGTAGGGGAAAGTAAACACCAAAGTGAGTTGGGGTGGCTATGTTGTTTAAAGATAGTGGGATTTTTGTTTTTGGGAGGATTCAAAGTGATGTAGCCATAGATAGTCAATGTTCAAAGTTTTGGACCAGTGATTTAGATCCACATTCTTAGTTGCATGTACCTCTAATGCATCTAATGAAGCCTATAGAACCTTTGTGTGAAATTGGGTGAATCAACATATTTGGACCTGCAATGACAAAAGAAACAAATTGATCACGAGAACAGGATGATTCCCTTCTATAACCCTTCATGCCACCATTGTGGTCATTGTGGTCAATGAAGGGCAACACATAACACCGACTAGACTTATTGCAAGCTTCATTTGTGACAACCCAATTTGATCAATTTAATCTTGTGGAGATTTGATCCGGCTAAAAGAGCTTCCCGCAAAACCCAATGGTTGCTCAATGACTTGAACAGATCTCTATCACGTTAGCACATTGTTGAATGTCAAAGGCGTATCCTTCTCGAAGGATCTCAAGTTTCGGGATTGGAACGACACCATAGCCTCTCAGAATGTCAAGAAACATGCCTTCGTCTAGGGATCATAGGGTGAGGATTTCTTCATGGAAAATGGCACCACTTAGTTAATTATGAGCTCCTTTGTTTGTGAAGAGAATCTCGCGGTACATTTGGTGGTCGTAATCCTTGTTCTCTACACTTATGTTGTGCATAACTCTTTTTAGGTCATGCATGCTCATGTTAACCATTAAAATCCCCTTTCCATTGGTGGATATAAAAACTGACGATGTCGATTAACTTGTCGACAAAAAAGTCAGTGGAATGAAATTGATAATGGAATCAGATCAGTATTAGAGAGCCCCTTCATTAAGAGAATAGGCAAGCTTGAGTTCGTTGATTGTCGGAAGAAGCCATTGTTATCTTCCTAGAGGACACCAGAGACAAATTTTGCAGAATGAATGCCATTATTAATATAAAGAGGTGAAATGATGTACTTTGCATCCTTCTGAATGTATTAGTTCGTCAATTGAAGTGGACCCGGAGACATAGCCCATATGGGTGAACTCCGTTATCAATTTTTTGAGTATTGACTGTGATATTTTTTAGTTCTTGTTTGAAATTTCGGTCCTTAAATATTGAGTTTTAATGAATTAAGCCAATTTTAAACACAATTGCAGGAAATTGAGAAGTTGGTTATAAGAATATGAATTAGGTTTTTTTTTTCTTCGAGAACGAAGCCTTTAGCACCAATTTCATATTAGAAGGGGTCAAGTACAATTTCTAAGCAACTTAATGAAAAATACCAATATCATGGTAACTCAACTAAATAAATACCCACACTCCCAGAGTGCATTTTAATTGGCGTGGTTCCATTTTCCTAAACATCAAACTCTACATAAACTTGGTGCATCAATTTGCAACATATAGGTCATAATAAAGATGCACTACATAATATAAATGCTTATACAAATTCAAACGACTTTCAAAATTGGATTATGCTCATAATAGAATGTCTACTCATTCTTATTACTAAAAAAGACAATACTTGTACAAAATTTACAACCCGCACCCTGCCATTCTACTTAGGGTTAATGATTAACTATTTAGCTTCTCTCAAATAGGGTTAATGAATACCCATTTTAGTGTTTTGATTAAGGCTCTACATCTACAAGTAAATGATGATGAGTTCAAACTAACTTCATTCCAACTTGAGTTAAAAGACAACTATTCTATTTATTATTTTATTACTTGATTGTCCATCTTCTCCAACTCTTCATTTATCTTCATCAACTCTTCAACTTCTATCTAATCCTTTAGATCCTTTAGCTTTCTTTAGAGTTCTTCAAATTCGTTAATGTTGCTTCAATGTCCACAATGATTCTTCATCTTCCCTTGGCATGCTTTCTCTCTCATGCACTCTTGCCCACGTATCATACACACTCACTCATGCATGCTTTCCATGTGCTTTTCTCACATAATGTGGTGCGCTTTTGTTGTGCACTCTTCTCTTCTCTATTGCACCTTTTTTTTTTGTGAAGGTGGCAAAACCTATGATAACTTAGTTGTCAATCGGTAGAGAGTACAACCATTGTTGATTACTATCCACGAATGCAAGTTGACTCTATCACCATTATTCAAAAAAACCCACACCACTTAAAATAACATGTTGATAAACTATAAGGGGGCTAAGTTTCACTCCTATGAAATGTCTTTAGGTCTTAAATTGTTAACATATTTACTTATATCGTATGAAAATGCGATCATAATCAATTAAAAACACTTTTAAATCTTACTTCAAACCACATTTTTTTAAATATATATTTTATTTTTATTATGAAATAACTTCTGAAATATAACTCATAACTTTAAAATAAAAATTTCTCTCCCTCGAAATAATAAAAGATCAATAATGAAGGTTTTTGTCATAGTAAGGTTTAGGGGATGGGGAAATGAAATAATTTAAGTTCTCTTAGCATTTATGGGAAATGAAACGATGTCCACAAGAGTTGAGGTCCTTTGTGTCATTCAGGGGTTGGTTTAATGGTATGTTTTGCTCAACAACTTGAACAGATGTGTATTTCAAAAGGTGTATTTTCTTGTGTTTCTTTATTGATGGATACTTTTGTGCACGTTGATAAGACTCTTGAGATGGTCAACGTTTAGTTCAAATCCTATGTTGCACAAAAGATAAAACATGCTTTTGTGGTCTTGAGTGTACATATCTCCACATGTGATTGAATTGAGGCGGTGCTCTTGCCTTGAGGTGATGCTTGTCGCTTAACGTTTGTATATTTTGAAAGTGTACATCTATTCACATTTTGAAAACTTGGTCGTTCCCAACATAATTTACAAATTGTTGGTAATGGTGTGGTCAAAGTCAAATATAAAATGATACACCCCAATGATTAAGTCATAAAGATGTTTCCAACTCTATAGTTACTAATGAGGGAAACTTACTTTAGAAAAGAGTGTGATATAGGGAAGGACCCCACGATCATAAACATATTGTAAGTAACATTTTTTGAAGTGTGTCTTTACTCTTTGCTTTTAAAATGTGCCTTTTGTATGAATCACGCTCCTAACTTTGATGATCATATTTAGAAGAATGTTGTTTACATGACATTTAAAAAAACATAGCATTAATATATTTATTTATTTGTATTTGGTATAGTAGTGTTGAAATTTTATGTTTGACGTGAATATTTTTATTTTTATGTGTTTTTTTTCATGTGGTTGTGGAAAGAAAATTATTAATATTTATATGAAAAAAAAATTGTGTATACATAAATTTTACGAGTTAACAAACTATTATTCATCATTTTTTTCTTACAAGATATAATCTGAGTGGGTTTAATGGTTAAGAACACGTGTTTCCTCCTCAGAGGTCACAAGTTTAAATCCTGAGGTGGGTAGGGTATGTAT
This sequence comes from Picea mariana, assembly GCA_032191745.1. Classification (NCBI taxonomy): domain Eukaryota; kingdom Viridiplantae; phylum Streptophyta; class Pinopsida; order Pinales; family Pinaceae; genus Picea; species Picea mariana. Next base: position 16,736 of record JASDQU010013806.1, on the reverse strand, counting down.
ACTTCCATAGACTTTAGTAGTCAAGCCACTACACAGAGGGGGTCCCTTGTCCCACAAACAAGGGGGTCTCACACACCAATTTGGTGTCTGTTTTCGTCGTGACCTTAACATTGGTGTATGCGATCCCCTTGTTTGTGGAATACAAGTTGGTTCATAGGGGTATCTTATAAGGATAAAATGATGAGTCGTAGTTTGTAAACTCGTAAAATTTATATGTACACAATTTTATTCCATGTTAATGTTAATGGTTTATATATAATGTTTAATACTTTGTAAAATGGGGAAAACCCTCGAGTACCCCTCAATTCTTCCCCTCATTTCGAGGATGGTACCTAGGTTAAACCATAGAATCTCCAGGACACGAAAACAACATGACTTGAAGCCATTACAACAATATACTCATTATGAGCTCAACATATCACTTATGGGAATTGAATCCGTGTGGGGAGGATAAAAATCATTCCTCCCAACCACCTGACCTAAACCCAATTGACACACACACACACACAGTTACCTTATGAGAAGAAAACCATAAATGAAAGAGAAAACATTAACTATTTATCTATATTAATTCATTGGAAAAACACTATGTGGATGGGAAGAAGAAGTTAAAACTTTAAATATTGGGGTTCCATATACTAGTGCATAAGGGATTGTTTAAATCTCAAAGGTGTATTCTATTGCTTTATTGAAATGTCCATAATGTCATATGCCAAAAAATAAATGGAGCAAAATGTATCTAATGGTGAAGAGCTTCAACAATGTATAGTTCAAATAAAAGAAAAATAATTTGTAAACAATTTTCTATGATATTCTTTTCTTATGAAATTAAAACCTCTTTTCAATATTTTTTTTTAGGTAGATTAAATTTATTAAACAAGATAATATTGAGACTTTATACAACTTACAACTTTTAGGACTTAGATAATGTTACATGAATCTAATTTCCTAAGAGGAATTTGACTAAACAAAGGTATATTTTTAATTTGTGTTTATTATTAAATTAAACATTGCTTCCTCTAATATATGTGATAATAAGACTCCAAAAAGTTACAAATTCCATGTATCTTTATTTATCTAATTGATAGTAAAATAATAAAACAAACCATAGATGAAGCTAGATATTTTTATATAAATTTACATAACAACTTCCTTCTAACTAAACAAGGGTTGCATGACAACTTAGTCCCTGCCAAGTAGATTTGGAAATGGAGATGATAGCTGACACCCTATAATTATTGATGATGATGATTACTGTGAAACATGAACAATATGTTAACTAGGGGCTAGTTTTGTAGTCTTAAAAGAAATCAATTTGTAAATATTTTAAATGAAAAAAATTGACATCGTCAGAAAGATTAGAATTCAAAGAATTCGGCCTAGACTCACAAGGAATGGAGGAAGACGTGCTGCTCCATGACACTTAGTTTATAGATTTGTCATAAGTCGTATTGGCTAGGATCTCTGACCACATTTTTACTTTAATGTGGATGTTGTATAGTTTTGGGATTAACCTAAATTTCCTTCCAATTAAGTTAAGCTAGCCAAATGCAAATTTCATTTTAAAAATATTCAATTTTTCTTTTTGAAAATAAACATTTCTAATTTAATAATATATATTTTTATATAATATTTATTATATTACATAATAAATATAATCTAAATAATATATTAGATAATAAATATAATATAAATATAATAATAAATAATATATGAGATAATAAATATAATATAAATATAATAATGCATAATAATAAATACATAGTATAACTTTTTATATTTAGATGTGGTGATTGGTGAAAGTAATTGATTATGTAATTAATTTTACATATTGAAAGACACGAATGGAGCAATAACACTTCAATTCTATCAACCAATTAGAAATTAGAAACACAAATATTTTTATTATATCCAAAAATATATATATTTGTTTTCCTATGTTAAACATTACATTGCATACACAAATTTATGGTAAAAAGCAAATTAATGTCACATCAAAAGAAAACTCATTGCTATAGTCCCATGGAGGGACTAATAAGAAGTTATTGAGAAGGAGAGCAATTATATTAAAAACATTTATTTGTTCATTTGATAAATATAATTAAACATGATTGCAAAATTGTTTTCTTCCTATATCAAGTATATGTTCATTTTAGGGCTCTGTATTAAAGGTTAACATTGTGTACTTCAATTTTAATAAAAGTATATTTCAGATTAATTTAATTTTTTTTTTTTAACAAGAACTGGGAAATATATATTAAAAAGTGTGGAAAGATCCTCTGTAGTACAAAAAAAGGGTCATGCAAGACCTTTGAGAAATAGAAGCTTTGAAGCTTGGAAATGCCAATACAAAATTTGTGATCATTGAGTTTCCACCTTCCCTAGCTATACCACATCTATTGTATTTCGAAGAATACAATCTATAGAAAACTTCATTTATATACAACGTAAAACAAAACATGACATTTGAATTTTACAAAAACTTTGCTACCCGATTCCATTTTGATCTTCGAATGTCCCTATTGCTCCCAAATTGAATCTGGACAGGGCCCATTAAGGTTCGGGATTTGGTTGACTATGGCTGAAGTTACATTCTTGGAGGCTCCTTGGGTGCTTGCTGGTGTACTGGGTTGCTGATGATTTCTTTCCATCTGATCCAATCAATTATGCATTATTTCCAAACTACTGTAATGCTCTTCAATTTGACTCCTCTGAGCATAAATTTCATCTTCCAGCCTTTCAATTAGATGTATGTGATGAGAGAGGGTCTCAAGTTCAAAGGTTAAATTAGAGTTGAGTGCTCCCATCTAAATTCACATCCTTTGGTAGCCAACAAAACCAACTAGTAAACCCTTGACGCCTTGCAAGTGCACGATCTTTGGCGCGCTTTGGTTCCTCTGGATATTTTCCATGCTGCTAGGGGGGATTCAATGCTGCATAGAATTAGGCTTCTTGTGAATTGGGAATATTTTGTTGGAATGAGCAGGTTCCAACAAAGGTCGTAGAGCGGAGACCTAGGTGAGGCAATGAAAAGGCAGAGGGTGAGGCGGTGGATGAGACTAGGAATATTGAGGGGGAGCCCGAAGTCTCTAAGAAGTAATTCTCTGAGATACAAACAACATTGGACAGATTATGCTATTCAGGGAGAACGCAGGATGATAATGGATTGCCAAAGACACATATAAAATTCTCCCCAGCAAGGACGTACGTTGAGATAGATATCCCCATGTGATGATCAATGCCAAATTTCTGTCAAACAGATAAGTCACAAACTCTACTTGGTGTGTTGTACTTGGAGCCTTCATATCTGCAAGCCTAAGATTGAACCTAACGTCATCCTGGCTAATCGTCTTCGCGTCTGGGCTGCTACACACTCGATCCATCTACATTAGAGCCTTCATCCTTTGATTACCCATGAGCTCAACTGAACGTATAAACTGACCACCTGAATCCATAATGAGGCTGTTGTACCATATATTGTTAACCAAGACCATCCTTAGCTGGTGAGACATCGACTTTACACCTGCCACACGTTTCCTCCACCTTTCACCTCTCACACTGGAGCTCCAAGTGGCTCCTCCTTTAGCCTTTGCGCACTGGCTCCTGGTCATGTGTCAGAGCATTAGACTAGTGGGGCTAATACTTAAATACCCTCCACCCCTAAGGTTCCAGGAGGTCTCCCTATGTCCTCGTTCCCCAATTTGTCTGCTGCCATGTTATTTTCTCTCAGAATGTGAAAGAATTTTGGCTTGAGGGTCCTTGAGTCTACACAAATTCTATCTATAATTATTTTTAGGCTCAGTTCCCTATCATCATCCTTATGATTGTATTGGAATCTTCTATAACATTCAGGGTGGAAATTTGTTGGAGCTTTGATAGCTGGAGTCCTTTAAGTAATGCATAAACCTCTACTTTATTGTTGGTGTCTTTCCCGATATTCCAGTAGTAATTCAATATTGTTTTTCCTCCGAGTTCGTAGAGAACCCCCTCCCGCACCTGCCTCCCCTGGGTTTCCCTTTGAAGCACCATCAAAACAAAGTGTGTGGTCTGGTTGATTTTGGATCCGTTCATCTATGCTATGAAGAGTATGAAGCTGCCAGCGCGATCTTTGCACTCAGTGAGATTTTTTTCCAAAGTGATGGTTGAAGCTTGTGATTCAAACCTTCTCTGGGGTATTCCAGTTGGACGGATCTTCTATGCTCAGAGATTTAATGTTCATAGCCTCTAATCAAAGCGTTTTGGCCTTGCCAACGACACTTTGGGGATGTGAACTTTTTCCCTGGAAAATTTGTTTATTTCTTGCTAGCCAGACCTGCCAGCAGATGTACTTGGGGAGAGACCTCCACAATATTTTGAAGATTGGTTTTCCATGAAAGGTGCCCAGATAATGTTTTTCCCAGTTTCCCAAGTAGGGATTTAAATGTGAGGGTCATCTTATTTGATGAGTTAGATCTCCATAAGCACCATTCCAGACTGTTGTCGAAAAGGGGCAATCCCAGAAGAGGTGTTGGATAGTATCTTGACTATTTTGGCAAAGAGGACAGATGAAGGGACCGTGGAAACCTCTTTTCATCAGATTTTCACTCGTTAGTATTTTTCATGTGCTAGGGACCAAGTGAAGATGTTTATTTTGGGTAGAGTGTCTTGGCTCCAAATATTTTTCCATTTTTTTGAAGATTGGATCAACCTTAAAGAGGAGAGAAGAATATTGTATCCTTCTTTAACTGAATACCCATATGTTCCCCAGCCACGACTGTCTGGAATATCTTCGAGAATAGGAGATGCTCCTTTAAAGAGGGAAATAAACACTTGGGCTTGATTGTGCATGTGAATGGAGACGTCTCCCAGACTCCAATCCTTCCAGCTTCCGTCTTCGTTCCATATTGAGATATCGAAGAAAGTGAGTTTTTGCTCGACAATCAATCATCTTTTCAGGTCCCCAATTTCTGCCCCTCGGGAGGTGATGTCAGCTCCAAAAATCGAGTCTTGCCATAGCCTTATCAATTTTCCATTTCTAGGGATCCATGAGAGATGCTCCTTAAAGAAGGGGATTGTGGCTCTTATGAGTTTCCAGATTTGTGATCCAGGATTGGAGTTAGGTGTAGTGTGCAATTATCTTTTTCTTCCCCCACCCTATATTTTTTCGTTATAGTCATTTTCCACCATTCCTTTCTTCCCGATACTATCCTCCAAAGAAGCCTGGCTCCCATTGCTATATTTGTCACTTCAGGATATCTGATTCCCAGTCCCCCACTTTTTTTGGGTGAAGTTACTATATTCTAGCTCACTAAATGAAATGTTTTGGAGTTGGATTTTCCCCCTTGCCACAAGAATTTGCGTATGAGTTGGGCCATGTCTTCAGGACTCCCTTTGGGGCTAGGAGGGAGGATAATTGGAAAAGGGGAAGGGTGGATAGAACTGATTTTATCAGGACCACCCTCCTCGCTGGATTGAGCCACCTTGACCCCCATGACTCCATCTTATCCCTGACTCTTTGAAGGAAGAGGTGCCATTACTCACCAGGGAGCGATTTTAAGCATAAATGTAGTCTAAGGTATTTGAAAGTTTTCCAATCACTTGAGATGCCAAAGCCCAGAATTTGAGCGATCCCTACTTTGTTATTAGCTGAAACATTCCACACGTATATTTGACATTTTTCCTTGTTCAAGAGACCACCTGAAACTAAGATAAAGGTGTCAAGGACTTGGTTTATTCTTCTTTCCATAATTTTTGAAGCTCCAATCAAGAGAATCGTATCATCAACAAATTGTGAATGATTGATAATTTTTACACCCTGAGTTATTTTGATTCCTGGAATTGTTCCGTTAATGATTTCCCACTCTAGCATTCGATTGAGAGTCTCTGCCATGATCACATACAAAAGAGGGGAGAGAAGGCAACCCTGCCTTAGTCCTTTGGAGGCCCTAAAGAAGGGAGTTGGTCTTCCATTTAAAAGGTTGGCGATCCAAGGGGATGCAATACAGGTTCTCGTCTAGGATAATAACTCTTGATTGAACCCAAATTTCTGCATTACTTTGAAAATAAAATCATGTTCTACTCTATCAAACGAATTTTCCATATCCAATTTAATTTCCATACCTGATCCCCCCCGAGAGTTGCTAGAGTGGATTGTTTCTTGCACTAGAATAAAGTTGTCCCATATTTGTTTGCTTGCCACAAATCCTCCTTGATTAGGAAGAATTAGAGATCTGAGAAAAGGATTCAACCTGTTAGCAATGATTTTGGCCATGATTTTATAAGAGGTATTACAAAGAGAAATAGGTCTAAATCTATCTAGGGTAAACACGCCATGTTCTTTTGGTATGAGTGCTAAGAAGGAGGAGTTGGTGGCTCCTCCCATTTTTATTTATTTATGCACAAATCTTATCATTCTAATGAAATCCTGCTTGATTATGTGCCAACATTTTTTTATAGAAATGAAGAGTGAATCCATCTGGCCCTGGAGCTTTATCCTCATTGAATTGATTGATTGCTTTTTGGAGTTATGCTTCTTCAATTTGTCATTTGATTTTAAGCTTGTCTTCATCTGAAATTTTTCTTGGGATATGGCTGAGGAGAGAATCGGCGAGGGCTTCCTTTGGTCTTCTATCTGAGGTGTAAAGCTTAAGAAAATGGCTGGAAGTTTGTTGTTTGATTTGGTCAAACTCCTTTATGATTTCTCCTTCCAGAGTTTTGATTTCCGAGATTTGATTTGTCCGGATTTTGATTGCCTGTGGAAGAAGGAGATATTTTGGTCCCCTGCTTTCAACCATAGACTTCAGGACTTCGTTTAGCACTTGAATGTACTCTTTATGATTTTTTTGCTCAGACGTTATATGGCTTTGTTGGACTTCTTTTATCTCCATTTCACCTTGAATCTTTTCTAGCTGAAGCTTTTTTTCTTTAACCTTGTTTTGGATCAGGGCCGAAGAGGTTTTTTCCCAAGTTTTTAGGAGTCCTTTCACCAACTTCAACCTTTGCTCCCATATGTAGATTGGAGAACCTATTATCCACTGGTTCCAAACTTGTGAGATAGAGGGGAGGAAATCCGATCGATACATCCAAAGGGGATTGAATCTAAAGGGGATAGGAACCCATTTTTTTTGTGGTTCAAATAGTAAAGAGATAGGTTGATGATCCGATCCTGCTCATAGGAGGATCAAAGAACATGATTTTTCTGGGTGAGCAAGAGAAGAGCTGCTTATTAAAAACCGATCAAGCCTAGCCGCAATGCAACCTGGTCCTCCTCTTCTATTATTCCAAGTATATAGTCCTTTGGAGGGGGGAACATCGAAGAGGTCCATATCTGAGATTAGATCATCCATTTTATCCATGAATTGATCCCTCACAATGGAACCCCCTCGTTTTTCTTTTAATCCTCTTGTGGTGTTCAAGTCCCCAACAATAATCAAATTGTTTTTTTTTGGGGGCTTCGTTGGCCAGACCCTGAAGGGATCACCAACATTCAACTTTTTCCAAATAATTATTTGGAATATAAACATTTATGATTAAGTAGAGAATACTTGTGGCTTTCTTAGTTAGATATACCTTCAGCCAGAACTGGGACTACAACTGCTCCTCTAGCTTGAATTCTTTCGCATTCTAAATTGTGTCTATTCCTCCTAAAGCTCCTCTGGAACTGATTGCTTTTCCTTCCCCTTTTTTCCAGATTTTTTGCATTTCCTGGAGGGTTTCCAGATGCCTCATTTTTGTCTCATGGAGTAGAAGGATTGAAGGACTTTTTGTTTTTATTAATTTTCATACTTCTTTTTTATCCCTGATCCCTAGTCCTCTACAGTTCCAAGAGATAAATTTCATCATTTATTAGAGGGTTTTGGGCCCCCCCATTTAGAGGGATGAGATGTTTCTCTCTTATGATGAGATGACTTATTTTTTTCGGATTTGCCCTCTTTTTTTAGTGCTTCCTCTATAGTTTTTTGGATGCCTAACTCCTTCTCTCTGTCTGCAGTCGATTCTCTTTTGTTTTTATGTGTTTTTCTTCCTGGTTTTTTTGTTGTAGCTGGTTGGATGATCTCTAGGTATGTGTCATTGTCAGAAGTGTCATGTATTTCATCTTTGAAGAAACAAGAAGCTCTGGGGGAAGATTTGGAGGATATTTTGCTGTGGTTTCCCCACTTGTTATCGAGATTTCTTTTTCTTTTCCTTTTCTGATTTCCTCTTCTGTTTCTTCTTGTGTTTTTTTTTCCATTTTCTTCCTGGCAGTCCATGAGGTCTTCTATGTTACCTTCTGTTGGAAGTCCAACATACCGATTGTGGCTTGATTCTCCTTTATGGGGGGAGCTTGGAGGCCTTTCTCTCGAGCCTGAATATTTTTCTCCTTGTCCTTGTGGAGGGTTCATGGATGTTTTCCCAGTAGTTTTTTTCGTTTTCGGCTATTGCCATTGATCTTGCTCATGGGTTTCCTTGGCTTGAGGGCAGTTTTTTGCAAAATGTCCATATTCATGAGATGCTTTACATTTGAAGTGAATTTTCTCGTAATCTACCCGTTGTACATAAGACCACTTATCCAGATTCAACTAAATTGCTTACGGGAGACCTTTTTCCAGATCCACATCCACACAAAGTCTGGCACAAGCTTGAAGCTCTTCTCGTGTTTCAACACGATCGATATATTTCCCCAATGAGTTGCCTATATTTCTTAGGGTTTCATCATTCCATCACTATAGAGGAAGGAACAATAATCTTACCCAGACATGGGCTACTGAAGGGATATCTTTTTCTGGGCTGAAGTCTGGGGTCCATTTATTGAGATACATTCCTCGTGCACCCATGAAATATGGGCCGCTTTGGAAAATCAGATCCCTATCCTCTTTTTTTCCGAATAAAAAAGCGAAGAAGCCGTTACCGCAAAAGGCCACGAACATCTACCCCTGGATCAAATTTTTCCAGTTTAGTTCTAGCTAGTGATGCATGGATTTGGGGGAGGGCCACATTCCTGTGAACTTCCCTATCAGTCCGTTGTCAGCCAATATAAGAACTAGTGAGCGAGCTGAAGCAGGATGCACAACCACCTTAGGGATTTCTTCCGATTTTTTACGAATTGGGATGGAGCTGCCTTATGGACCTTTGCATAGAAGGAGATCAAGGCCTGGAGATTCGATGATGAGGAGCCAGGGAGGGATCCCTCCCCCTTAGAGGGGGGCATGATCCACTTGCACGAGAATGCGTGGGAGGATCTGCACGAAGCTGAAAACCCTAGTCTCAGGAACCCTAACGCATCCAAGAGAGTTTTTTTAGGCCGCATAAGCTCTTGTTACTCACACATGTTCAGATTAATATAATTTTAAACATTAAAAGTTAACATTATATATTTGATTATTTTCATAAAAATATTTCAAAATGTTGAATTCATTTATAAAGTAAAAAAATAAATTTATTGGATAAACTTTGATAATAATAAATTAAAAAATTCAAATTCCCATAAAACTATTCTTTATAAATAAAGATTGCATTAAAAGAAAATCAAATCTACAAAAAAGTTTAATGAAAGAAAGATATAAAAATATAACTAACACTTAGCAACACAAACCATTGCTTTGCATGCAAAACACCTAGCAACTTTTTAGGAAAATACTAGTCTTGCTCTTTGCCTCCCATATGGCATCTTCATTTTGGAATCAGAGCCAGTGGTTATCGTCCCCCAGGGGACCTCCTCTAGTTGGGAAGGAGTGTCAGTAGTCAGGTCTGTGAGCACCAATGCCCATGGCAACGACCTTGTAGGTGAAGGTTCTACCATCAATGAATATGTTGTGGCCATGCGCTTGGTCGTCCCTACACCTGCATTAGAGGGTTACCCTAAGGTCATTGAACTGATGGAGAAGGATAAAGAATTTCACATAATCTACAATATATTTCATAGAATCTAAGTGTCAGAGGTGCACAAAGGGAGAGTATATGAGTGTGAGAAGTGCGCAAAGGGAGAGTATATGAGTGTGAGAGGTGCACAAAGGGAGAGTATCTGAGTGTCATAGGTGCACAAAGGCAACGTCATGGCGCGGTGAAAAGAAGCAATGTCGTGGTAGCAGAACAAAATATTACATAATCATCCACAATCCTAAGAACTAAGCCTTTGGCCCGACAATAACACCCTAAACTCCATAGGCAATAGAAATGGAGAGAAATAAAATTATATGTTTCAATTAATTGAGAAAATTAAAATTGTAAGAAAATACATTGGAGAAAATTGAAATATTGAAAAGTCATTGAACAACTAATACAAGTCAAATTACGAACTCATCTCCCTGCACTTCCCTCAACAAAGACTAATAAAGGTTTCCCTCCTTAGAAATAAGGAAAAATCAACAATTTACGCTGCCAAGGAGGGAAGGTTTTGTGTGAATAAAAATTCAAGCCCCGAGAAATGAAATAAGTTAAGTTCCCAAAGAGGAAAGGGAAGTTTTTGTCTTTAGAGATTATGGGGAAATGAAATGATTTGAGTCTTGTTGCTTAACATTTCTATATTTTGAAAGTTCACATTCATATATATATATATAGAAAAGTTGGTAGTTCGAAGATAATTTAAATTTTGGTAGTGCTTGTGCAGTGAAAGTCAAATATAAAATGATGCATCCAAATGATTAAGTCATAAAGATGCTTCCAACAAAGAATCTCTAGGTACTAACAAGGGAAACTTACTTTTGAAATGAGTGTTACATAGGGAAGGACCCCACAATTAGTGACCTAATCCAACTAACACACTTTGTACTATATCTTTATCTTCACTTTGTTGCTTTTAAATTTGCGTTTTATACGAATCATATTCCTTACCTTAGATGACATTACGAAAAAATATATTTTCCCTTCGACTTCAGTGTCTAAGTGATTTTTATAATATACATTTAGTAATATTGTAAAACACACGCATGCCTTTCATTTTTTAAGAAATAAAAACACATATCGTTATATTGTCAATAAGGGAATATACTCTGCAAAATTATGTTCGGGTTTGAGATCCCAACATTAAATTAATACTGGAATGTAATATTCCATAATTGACACGTGGAGGATCTAATATTCAATCGTTAACCATGTGAACCGAATCAAACGAAGTCACTCAAGTGCACATTTATATCACACTACGTAAATATGTCTACAAATATACTAATAAGATTGTATTTTCTTGAATAAGGACTTATATATATATATAACCATATATATTATTGTTTATATATATATATATATATATATATATATATATATTTTTTTTGTTTAATTCTATTTTGAAGGTATTTTTTAGTTTAATAAAAGTATGTAAAGTTGGTAAAGGTTCTAGTAAAATTAAATGTGGAGTATCTTTTGAATTGTTCAAAGGTATTGTATATCGTTAAAGATCAAAATTATTTAGATAATGTAGTCTCTTTAGTGTTCCCTAGGGGTTATATGTCAAAATAATTTACACATGAGGGTTTTGTGCAATTTATAGAGCCATAGTCGAGGGATGCTCTCTTGCCTTAGCATGAGGGACTGAGACCTTTATGAAAGCATCGAACTTAGAACACTCAACATTTAAGCTGCTCTACAAGTTGGGTTCCAATCTCATGGTTTTGTAATATTCCCCTTAGTATTGGATGTGATCCTAGCCTTGGTGCAAGCCTCCTTCAAATGACTTATTGTGTGATATAGTCATCACCTACATGATGCATTCTC
>JASDQU010013805.1:143308-154416 GCA_032191745.1 Picea mariana | reverse complement strand
ATATATTTTAAATTATTATTGTTTACTATTTTTAATCTTTTTTTGTCTTCACATGTTTAAAAATCCTAAAATGCATACCTCTCTTATTTATGCTATAACATTTTCTCATCTTAACCATTTCTCAAATGAGTTATATGCAACACAATATGAGACCGATACCTACGATATGTTTTTTTTTTACCATTTTAAGACCATTTTAGCCTGCACGAACAAAAGACATTGTAATTTTAGGCATATGTCGACTTTGATAATTTAAAAAAATATTAAATTAATATTAAAATTTTTCAAAAAATACACTACACAATTAAAATGGGTTCTCTACAAGTGTACAAGATTGTGGAATGAAATTCCATCGTTAAGACACCCAACACCTCCACGAACGAAAACACATACCTTATATTTTGTTGGAAAAATAAGATACCACTTTTAGAAAAAAACAAATTTCTCTTAGTTATTTAAAATTTCTATGAATAAAAGTTGTATATTCAGAAATCTAATTCAATTTCCTACATTTCATCTTCTTACACCATATTCAAATTCATTGTAAAAGTACCTTGAATAATCCCTTCAAGTTCATAGATTGTTGTTTTTCGAGGTTTGCATTGCCACTAACACGTCATGAGAGACCATTATTATCTTGCATTCACCTTGAAGTCCATAGAATATTAGTTCATATAGCAGGTGGAATAGGGAGAGGGTGGAGTGTGCCGATATGTTTTTTTTTCTCTCTCTTATTGCATTTGGAAGTATCACATTCATACAAAAAAGTGTATATGTCTTGTTTCATGCCTTCCCAAGAAAAATAATGTTTGATTCGTTCATATGTTTTGTGAAAACTTGAATTCCCTACTGTTTCTGAAGCACGAAGTTAAAAGAGAATAGTGGATTTAAATTGAGATTGTTTTCTCAAATACATGTGACCTTTATAGTGAAGCTCCTCATTGTGCCAAGAGTATCCCAAATATGCATGGGGATATTGTTGCAATTGTTGGATTAGGTGATAGAGTTTGGGATCTTGGAACCATTCCTGGCGAACTTCCTTTAGCCAATATGATAAAATGAAGGAGAGTGAAAAGAGGGATCTATATTCTTCATATTTATATGAAAGAGAATCATAAACCATATTTTGTTTCCCTTCTTATAAATCATCTCATAATCATATCCAACAATTTTGGTCAACCACTTTTGTTGCTTAGGCGATGAAACTTTTTGTTCCAAAAAATATTTGAGGCTATGATGATCAGTTTTAATTTGGAAGAATTGCCCCAACAAGTAAGGATTCCAGAGATCCACCACATGTAGAATATTCAACATTTCCTTTTCGTTGGTGGATTTTCTCAAGTGTCTCTTAGATAAGTGCTTTCTAGTGAAAGCCAAAGGTCTGCCATCTTGCATGAGAAATTCCCCATACAGGGATGATTTTAAGGATGGAAATTTATTTTAAAATGTAGAAACCTTGGCGAATCCTACTAATTCTTCACATGCCAAGTATAAAATGTTTGGCAATATTTTTGTAAGAATATTCAAATTTCTAAGGATTTTATATAGTTTGTATAAAATTTTGGCAATTTTTAAGTTAAAATAATTGTTTCCTATAGAATTTGGGCGAATCATGTTTAGAAAAGAGAATCTTGTTTTGGGAAAAAACATGGAAAATTAGCCCATGAGAAAAATTTAGCCCCTAAAATCATCCTTGTGAATCCCCAATGCCTTTCCTAGAAGGATCACATTCCAAAAGAAAAGTCTTTATGAAGTTGAGAAGTGCCATAATATGTCATAGACATAGTCTCTTTCAAGGCTAGGAAGGATTGATCAGTTGTTGGAGTCCAACTGAAAGAATTCTTTTTAAGGAGAGAAATGAGGGGAGCTACAAATTTTCCACAATTCTGAACTAACTTGCGATAATATCCCATGAAACCTCTCAAAATTTTAAGAGTTTTAAGATGGGGCCAATCCTTCATAGATTATATTTTCTTAGGATCCACATGGACAATATCCTTTCCAACAATATGGCCCATGTCAAATAAGTCAATTTTGACATCCCCTTATTTGAATGACTTCCCGAGTGGTCACCCATCCTAGTACTAATCTATCTCGAGCATGCTTAACTGTGGAGTTCTAATGGGATATGGTGCATTAAGACTATGTTTTAGGCATGTACATAATACCATTACATGATGTCTGTAATTAACTAATGAAGATGACATTACATTCCATTCCCCACCAAAAGGGTGAATGTCATGGTTTATCAAAACCACAGGTTCAAAATGATGATTCAGTGGAAAAGGTGGATGGACACCGAGCCATCTGGATCATTCCTCCCCCATTAGGAAGAAATTTTCTCCATTGTGTCAAGTTTCCTTGGAATATGGGGATACTTCTGCTAAATCTGAAGCTTGGTGTGTTGCTTGCCTTGCTGAAGAAGTTGTCATGCTTAGCTTGTTGAAGGATATCATGAACCTGTTGTTGGAGGGGTTGAATCTATTCAACCAATATAGCTACATGATCTACTTGAGTGTGTGAGGAATTTGTCGGTGAAGATTCAACATGAAGAGTATGAATGGTTATGTTACAACCTTTCTTGACTGGGAAGTGTGGAGGCACCCTCGTAGGTGCAACAAGAACATCTTGGTACTCTTCTACAATATTGTTGATCTGCTTCTGCTGGATAGAAAGGTCTTGGACTAAGGTTACAATGGTTTCAGTGTCCTTTTGTTCACCTTCTTATCGGATTGTGAAGAGCATAAACTTTGTAGTATGAGAGATTAATGGGGAAATAGTTGAAACTACCTCTGGTATCCTGTATAGCTGACCCCCCATAATAACAATGATGCTATGGGGTCGAGACTCATAAATAACATGACGCCTCCACATATATGGTTTGACTAATAGAAAATCATATCCTTCTAGTGGGGAAACATAACATAATACCTCATCCTTGAAGGGATTGATGTCATAGGACAGACGACATTGTTGGCTGACACAAAGATCTTGACCCTGACAAAGCCACCTGATGTTATGGTTGCGAGTGTGGTGTTGTTGGAAAATCCATCTACTTGAAAACCTCTATTGATATGATGTTCTTTTGGCTTCCACTATCAAAAATAAAATGCAGTGGGGTCCCCTTCACCCACATGTGTGAATGGAAGAGTCGTTCCCCCTCCTAAGGATCCTCTTCAGGTTGGATTGTTGTAGTTGTGATAGTAGCAGTAGGTTATGCATCAATGATTTGTCTCCTTTTATTATTTTATGAATCAGGGTCCAAGTCAGGGTTTGGATATTTATATTTGAGCTTGGCCACCAATGATTGTATTGAGTGACATTCATCAGTGTTATGCCAAGGGCTGTTGTGGAACTCAGACCAGTTTCCGGTGTCTTTCTTAGAATTTTCATTACCCTTCTTTTTTTGCATCTAGAATTGGCTTTCTTGAGGTTTTCCTTTCTCTCTCTGTCCTTCATTATGTGATTTAGAGTTTCATTTTCCATGCTTCTCCCACTTACTCTACTGCTTGAATTTCTGCTCAATTTTGACCACATATCGATAAGCAGCTCCCAATGAGGATGTGTCTAGAAAATCCATCTCTATTTGGATGTACTTGTGTAGACCACTATGGTACTTAAAAACCAGGTGCCACTCGGAGTCTTTGATACACATTTTTGAGCGCAAGGTATAAAATATGTTGGTGTACTCTGACACCATCTGATATCTTTTCTCATGTAGAGTTGTTCATCTCATGTATTGGTCATCATAGTTTATGATAGGGTAGAACTCCTCCTTTAGGGCATCTATAAAGGCTGCCCAAATGGGTTCTCTCCCAAATAGTGTATATTCATCTATGGTGTACCTCTCCCAATAACCTTCCCACCAAGCTCTGACATGGGGGA
Organism: Picea mariana; assembly: GCA_032191745.1. Classification (NCBI taxonomy): domain Eukaryota; kingdom Viridiplantae; phylum Streptophyta; class Pinopsida; order Pinales; family Pinaceae; genus Picea; species Picea mariana. The sequence continues at coordinate 150,531 of JASDQU010013805.1, read as the reverse complement.
GGGTGTTAAGGAGCGTAAAGGTGATATTTTCATTGTCAAATTTTTTTTGGACATAGTAATAACCTTCTAGCAGATTCAACCATTTTTCTAGAGCATCTACATCTATTTGTCCTTCAAATAAGGGGATTTCAAAATTGACTTGTACCTTGAAGGGTGTCACTTGAGAAATGGATTCTTGTCGAAGATTCCTCTACTGCCACCATTGATATTCTTCGAAGGATATGAGCAAAGTTTCCCATCATCTCGTTCCTCTATCGCACGAGGGATTCCTCGAGCAACATTTTGAAAGGATGTCCAACTTTGTCATCTCTCTTTTCTTCCACCATGGGAGGTCTCTTGGGATGGCGAGAGAAGTTGTCCTCAAGGAAAATAGCTCAAGACCCAACTCCCTATACCCTAACCTCGTCAGGGACTTTCTTTGAGAAACGACAAAGAGTAGCCTATTCTGGTACCACTAATCCAAATTATTTTGAGAATGACATGAAAGAAGAAATTTTACCAAGATATAACAATGAAATAAACAAAATAATAGAACATGCAACAAAAATATAGTGAAACCCAACTTCTATTACTGAGTAAGATAGAAAACCACTGGATTTCGGTGGCCTCCCACCTATTCCAACTGGTTCATTTTGGTAGTTTTCCAGTTTGGTATTTTTTTCCAATTTTCGTGTCCCTGACTTGCGATGCCATTTTGAGGCCCTAAAAAATTTTTTTAGGGCTCGCCACTGTAAAAAATTCCTTTCAATAAATTTCAAAAAAATGTGTATTCCTCGGATAGACCTTTCCAACAGGCTATCATGCATCTAAAACAGAGATCGTATGCAAAATTTATGACCCCGGGAAGTGGATGTACTAACTTACCCAAATGAGGCCCACATGACTTTTGGTGCTTCATCTCCTAGGGTTAAGTTTTTGGATGTTTAAGGTTTTGACATTCCTTTTTATTGTAAAAAGGCCTTTAGAGCCTCATTGTAATGATCTTCTTGTGAATGATCACAGTAGTCACATCTCTTCTCAAAGATAAGCCGCCACAATTCCAGCAAGCTTGTTTTCCACTGCATTTTATAGTTTCAACTTATTTCCTTATTGAATAGAAAACTAGTTTTACTGTATCTCTGTTATTCTATGTTAAGATTCTTTTAATAATCTGTATTCATTTTGTTCTACTCATAAAATCTAGATTAGTGGTATCAGAGTGGTCTTCTCCTTGTCGTCTTAATGCATGTCCCCAACAAGGTCAGGGTACAAAGAATTGGGTCTCAAGCTTGTTTCTCTTGAGGACAAAATCTCTCACACGCCCAAACGACCTCTCATGAAAGGAGAAAATAAATATGATGGGATAGGATATCCTTTCAAAATGTTGCTTGAGGAAGCCCTCATGCAACATAGGAATGAGATGATGGATAGTTTCATGCAAATCCTTCAGCGACTACCAACAGGTGATGAATATTCCTCAAGCGGAGGTGCCACCCCCTTCGAGGTACAAATCAACTTCAATATTCCTATATTTGAAGGTCAAATAGACGCAGATGTTGTAGACAAGTGGTTGAATCTACTAGAAGGGTATTTTTATGTTCATAACTTTTCAAATAGATAAAAAATTACTTCTGTGCACCTCAAATCCATTCCCCATGTCAAATATTGGTGGGAAACTTTCTGTGAGAAAAAGGAAACAGAGGAACCCTCATTATTTACAGTTGTAGCCACTTGGGAATCCTTCAAGGATTCTATTAAGGAACAATACTACCCTGTTGAAAGTTATGACGACTTGTATACCAAATGGACCATATTGCGGCAAGAAAGATACCAAGAAGTGTGAGATTTCACAAATATCTTCCATACCCTATGCACCAAGCTAGGTATCAAAGATTCAAAGCGACATCCAATGCTCAAGTATCACGATTCTTTGCATAAATACATCCAAATTGAAATGGAATTTTTGGACATCTCATCCTTGGGTGCGGACTATCTGTATGCCGTTAAAATTGAGCAGAAGCTCAAACAAAAGACACGACAATTTGGGCCTGGGAACCCCTCGCAGCAAAAACCAGGAAAGGGCGGCCCCAACCTACAGAACAAAGGACAAAGAAAATATGGACAATATCAAGACAACCAGTCCAATCCGCAAGCAAAGAAGGATACCGGGAAGTGGTGCGACTTCCATAATATCCCTTGTTATAACATTGTTGATTTCCGCTCAAAGCAGTCATTGGTGGCCGAAGTGAAAGCCTCTTAATTAGATGTCGGTTTTGACTCTGAGTCAGAACCAGAAAGGGGAAGAAAGATCATTGAAGTGGAACCCAGTGCCATCGTTTCTATGACTGAGCTCCAACCTGTTGAACCAGGTGAGCCAGAAGATGGCAAGTGTCTTTTACATTCACAAATGTGGGTAAAAGGCACCTCGCTGCACTTCATCATTGATAGAGGTAGCCAGAATAACCTCTTCTCAAAAGAGGTCATCAAACGGCTGGCCCTACCAACAACGCTGCACCCACAAACCTACACCATTGAATGGCTCTGCCAAGGAAGCGATCTTGATGTCATCCAACAATGTTGACTAGCATACAACACCAAGCCCTTCAAATACAAGGTATTGTGTTATGTTGCTCCTCTCAAAGTTTGTAATGTTATTTTTGGACAACCTTATTTATGGAAATGTCATGCTATATATGAGTCTAGGCCTTGTAGTGTTATTATTACTTTGAACAAGAAATTGTATAGGATACCCGAGGCAATCCCTCCTAGTGCTATTTCCTTTATCTCTGCCAAGCAATGTAAGAAGGTCATCTGTCATACCGAGAAATTTGTCTTCTTTTTGATTCTCTCTCAGAGTAAGGGAAAGATCATAGCCACATCCAGGGCCTTCGTGGCTGATATCTAAAAACAACAGAAGAAAGTGGATAAGGTTGTGTAATAATACTCAAATATCTTCTCCTCTCCTACTAGGGTACCTATGCACTGTCAGGTCAAGCATCCCGTCGATCTGACCCCAGGTGCACCGCTACCCAATGGGATGGTCTACCACTTCTCTCTGTTAGAAAAAAAGGAGATCAAGACATAGATCCAAGAACTACTCCACAAGAGTCACATCTATTCCATCTCATCGCCTTGTGGGAGCCCAATCGTACTGGTATAAAAGAAATACGGGACCTAGCGACTATGCATTGATTACTAGGCCCTGAATAAAATCACAGTACAGAATCGGTACCCGATTCCCCGAATCGAAGACCTCCTTGATCATCTCATGGGGGACAAATACTTCAGTAATATTGATCTAAAGTTTGGCTACCACCAGGTCCCAATAGAACATACAGATGTATGGAATACCACCTTCAAGTCAAAATAAGGTCTTTTTGAATGGTTGGTCATGCCCTTTGGTTTGACAAATGCTTCAACAACTTTTATGAGGATCATGGATAATATCCCCTGAACTTTCACCAATACTTTTTTAGTGGTGTATCTAGATGACATCCTCATCTACAACAAGACTTGGGTGGAACACTTGCAGCATATTCAATAGGTTTTACACACCCTAAGGTAGCACAAACTATATGCAAACTTGGAAAAATGATCCTTCGGCATTGACAAGGTCCATTACTTAGGCTACATTACTGATCAACATGGTGTGCATGTGGATCCATCCAAGATCTAGCTCATTCATGAGTGGCCATCCCCAACCACACTCATTGATCTTCAAAGCTTCTTGGGCCTTGCCAATTTCTATCATAGGTTCATGTTGGGATTCTCTCATATCGCATGGGCCTTCAACCAAGTAACCAGGGGTGGCAGTAAGAAAAAAATTGTGTGGGGCCTATCCCAACAATAAGACTTTGATGACTTGAAGTAGTGTTTGTGATCATCCTCGATAATTTCATTACTGGGCCAACAACATACATTTGAGATCAAGACATATGCTTCAGACTATGCTATGGGCATCGTTCTCACTCAACACAGCTAGCCCATGGCATATCATAGTGATACATTATCAGGTGTTGTTTGTAAGTACCATACTTATAATAAATAAATGTACTCGATTGTGAAAGCCTGCCTCCAGTGGAGGCATTACAGTCTGGGGAAGGAGACAATCATCCAAAATGATCACAAGCCACTAGAGTTCATGCAGACCCAAGGAAAATTGCAGAATGACCACTATCCGAAGTGGTCCACATACTTACAACAGTTCCACCTCAACATCAAGTATAAAATATGAAGTACCAACTGAGTTGTTGATTACCTCAGCAGACCTCTAGTCGCAGCACTCACCATGGTGCTAGACTCTTACAACCATGAGACCTCTGGATGGCCCCACCTCTATGAGACAGACCCTGAATTCTCCACCACCTACCAAATGTTGGGAGCAAACTCAGTGGTTGCTAATTTCCATCTTCAAAACAAGTTTTTGTTCCATCTGGGCCATCTTTGTGTTCCTTCAAGCGAGCATGGAAAGAAGATTTGGGAAGCTGACTACAGTCGGGTGGAATGACACTTTGACATTGAAAATACATAGGCAGAGATGCAAAAACATTTCTACTGGCTGAAACTTTGACAAAGTGTCGACAAGTATATCAGGTCCTACACCGCCTGCGCTATTTCCAAACCAACCACTAAGAAACATGGCATGTACAATCCTCTTCCTACTCCTCACAAGCCATGGAATCCGTCTCCATGGACTACATGCCAGGCCTCCCGTCCACCAAGAGGGGCAATGACTATGTTTTTGTGGTTGTTGATCGCTTTTCAAAGATGGTGATTATGGCCGCCTATAAGAAGAATATCACTAATGAGTACACTGCCAAGATATTCTTTGAACATGTCTGGGTACACTTTGGTATCCCACAAATCATTTTCTCATATTGGGATAGTCGGTTCCTCAACACATTCTGGTCGAGCCTCTGGTCATTACTGGATACCAATATCACCAAATCCACTGCCTTCCGTCCCCAGAAATATGGCCAAACTGAGGTCATCAATCAGATGATCGTACACATCCTACACATTTACAATTCCAAGCACCCCCACACATGGGATGAGAGTCTTCCCTATGTCCAACATAACTACAATCGAGCCCTACATAGCTCAACTAGCCACAACCCCTTTTAGGTGGGGTAAGGCTTCCAACTATTGGGCCCCATGGATGTTTCACTACCCTTGGAAAAAACCTCAAGGCGAAGGCATAACCCCACCTGCCTAGAATAATCTTATTCGAGAGGGATTGCAGTAGGTNTGTTTCACTATCTTGGCAGGAGGTACCTACTAGTGACATTAACAAAGGGGTTAGACCTTTAACCCCTAAAGCAGAGTGCAATGAGGAGAGGGCACATGGATAGAGAAGTTGTTCATTTGGGCCTCAAAGATGCTTGAGTTGCAAGAAGACTTTCTATGGGCCTATAGAGTCTAGTGGACACCATAACTTCATGGAGGAGGTTACTATATTAACCATATCTATGATTTTCATAGTTATATATTTATATAGTATTAGGTGTATTTATTTCGATATTTTATTTTATGATGTTTTTCAGTTAGTACGCCCATATAGAAGACCCTATATGCCAATAGATGCATCAATGTTATGTAGAACCCCTCCCTCATCCGAGGTCCACTTGACTTCTCGGTCTACTATTGTTCATAATGGAGAGTTGGATCAACTCTTTGGGCCCTATTGAGCCCCAAACATCCTTTACATAGGTCCTTTTACTCCATGCATAGGTCCAAGAGTGAACCCACATGCGCTTAATAAGGCCCATTTTTCCTTTAAATCAAATTTGATGTTTAGCCCATTTTCTTAGGACAAATTCTCATATGACCAAGGGACATGACCAGGCACTAACCCAAAGGATGCTACTTCAGTGCTCGAGCTTCGGTGATGTCCGACTACATCCAACACACACAAAATTCACAAAGTGTCAATCACCAAAAAAGGCAGATTAGACGGATCTGGTTCTCCTTAGATCAACAACTCTATGCCTCTTTCATGCCTCAGGCTTTGACATTTTGCCCCCCAACAATTTTCCACAAACATCCACAATCACCGAATCGATGAACATGCCCAAATGTTAAATCGACGGATTTGACACGTCGGAAAATGGGTGGCTCAAATTTCGTCGTTTTGTGTTTCAGGAGTTTTTTCCATCCACACAACATAACCCCAACACATGCAGAGTTTCGAACACTGAAAAGGATGATAAGACAACCCTGGTGCCCTCACAGATCAATATCCCATAGTGATTTGGTGCTCTAGATTTGGTGGATTTTGATGCACCATACACAACAATCTCCTGAAGTTTTTTTTCGCCGGACTCCTATATTTGGTGCCACATGTTCACTGTGATGGAAGACCCTGATGTGCTCTGACCTTCGGGACTTCGACGATTTTCTCCATGTTCACATGACAATGCAAGTTTTTTGAAGTGCCACATCCCCAAAATATGGGATCTTTCACCACGCATCCTCCTCAAATGGACAATTGGGATTGACTCTGACCTTCGGGCCTTCGCGAGTTCCTACAATACTTCATCCTATTTCCTCAAGAGTGTTGGACCTCTAGATTTGCTGTCACTTTTTCTCCCATTTGATGGTGAGGATATGCTCCACTCTTCGGAGCTTTGGGAGCCTTGAATGCTCCTCTCCTTTTTTCTCCCAGATAGATGGTCCTCCGAATCTAGAGATTTGCTGACACATGTCCCTAGAAATCGGATGGCCCAGATCCACTCCAGGCTTTGGGACTTTGGCATACTTGTCTCCTCTGCACATAAAAATGAAAAATTCCAAACTTGAAAAGTTGAAAGGACTTTGAGGGATTAAACCTCGTGCAACTTACCTTGATTGGATGATTGTTGTTACTCTCATCTATATCTAAGGGTCGAGATATGTTCTCCTCTTGCGTGCTCATTCTTCATTCTGGACTCTAATCTAACAGTCCAGATCTACTCTCCTATCGATATCGACAACTACTATAGCTTCTCCCCCTGTGACCTCTATGATTTCCTTCTAATGAAGGATTTTTCTTAATTAATTCCAAAGGTCTTTGCCTTTTATCTTCTCCTCTGTGAGCCCGACTGCTAGACTTCACTTTCATTTTGAAAAACGCTCACCCTCCTGAGCTTTTAATTCCTTCAAGGGTTTCAAAGTATCTTTTCCTTCAAGATTCCCTCTACAAGTCCCAGTGACTTGGCTTCTTCATGTGTTGTTGTAAATTCTATATCCCTTCTGATATTTTGTCA
>JASDQU010013805.1:94492-107214 GCA_032191745.1 Picea mariana | reverse complement strand
TTTTTTTCAAAAGGATCTTAGAAGAGTTTGGGGAAGCCTCGAGAGCCAATATCAACCATTCAAAATCGATGATCTACTTTTTCAACACCAACCCTGCTATCCAATGAAACTTGGAAAATATTTTGGGCTTTGAGTGCAAAAATCTCCCAACTAAATACTTGGGCATCCCCCTGATAGACATAGTTTGCAAAATGGAAACTTGGGAAGGAGTGATCAACAAGCTACAGGAGAGGGTGAAAAACTGGACGTACAGATCCCTCAACCTAGCGGGCAGATTGGTACTGACCAAGTCGGTTCTTCAAGCAATTCCAACCTACATGATGTCAGTATTTCCCATCCCCAAAGGGATACTACAAAAAAATAAGGAACATCCAAAGGGACTTCCTATGGTGAGGAGAAGAAACTAAGAAAAAATGGGCCCTGGTGGCTTGGGAGAAGGTTTGCAAGCCAAAATGTAAAGGAGGACTGGGGTTACAATATCCACAAGTAACCAACAAAGCCTATGGGGCGAAACTATGGTGGTGATGGGTTAAATAAACTTCTACCTTATGGGAAACCCTCTGGAAAGCTAAGTATGCCCCAGACATAACCGAACAAGAACAAATTCATTTTATGGGCACCAGGGAGGGATCAACAATATGGAACCTAGCCTGGTGCAACAAGACCTGGGACTAGACACATAGTTTCTAGGAAGTAAGGAATGGTAAAACAACCAAATTCTGGGAGGATGCTTGGCAACATGAACCCAAGGTTGGAAATCCAGATAAGGAGGAACTCCATCAGGACATGATCGTGCAAGGAAAAACCAACGTCCAACACTATTGGAAGCAAGCAATAGATTGAAACAGATGGAGAATCTAGGATATTTTCAACTCCCAAACTAGCGATCAGACCACAACCATTGCGAAAGAGGTGGAGGAGGAAATGAGGAAAAGGAAAATTGTAGTCTCAGATGAAGAAGACCAATTAAGATGGGGTCGGAAAAATGGTGGGGAGTTCAATTTGAATTAAGCTCAACATTATATCGAGGAAATAGACCAAGAAGATCCAACCCAACTATGGGATAAGATCTGGAGTAGCCCCGAGTGGCCAAACATAAAAATCTTCAAATGGTTAGTACTTCACAAATGAATTCTAACCTGGGAAAATGTAAGAAAAAGGGGTTTCATAGGTCCATCATGGTGCCACCTCTATCAAACCAAGGAGGAAACAATAAATCATCTCCTCAAAGAATGTAATTACACAACAGAGATCTGGGATTGGGCGACAGTTGTTTTTCAACAGTTCAATAGGACCCGAGGTAACATCTGCGCAACCATTAATATCTGGCAGGAGATTTACAGTGAAAATGAAGAGGTGAATATATGCTGGACTCTCATTCTAGGGATGATCATATGAACAATATGGAAAGAAGGGAACTGGCACATCTTCAAGAATGAAAGCCTCCCGGAAGGGAAAATCAAAGAAAAAATAATCTCCATGAAAAGAGAAATGGTGCAGATCCACAAATACCAGAATGGGAATGCACAACTTATAGGATGGGACTCTAGAGTCCTAGAATTTTTTCACTTAAAATACAGGCGCAACCATACCCAAACAGGGCAACGAACACTGCAACTCCAACTAGGTGAACACAACTGGAACCCCCCTCAAGTAATGTCACTCAAGTTGAATTTTGACGGGGTGGAAAAAGGAAACCCATGCATAATAGAAATGGGTGGGGTTATTAGCGATAGTGGCAGAAACATAATTCGATTGTACGCCACCAGCATGGGAAAGTCAACTAACAATGCCGTAGAATTCAGAGCCCTGGAGATAGGACTCGAGATCCTAAGCCGAGAAAGGATGATAAACACAATCGTGGAAGGCGACTCTACTTTGGTAATCAACATGGTGAAGAGACTCCAAAATGGCAGTAGAGTGGGCAAAGTTCAGAGACACTAGCACTTCGCACACTGCCTGAAAAAATCCAAGAACTTCTACAAAAGATGAACACAGTGGAGTTGCGTTGGGTACACAGGTCAGCAAATGGCCTAGCAGATAGAATTGCTAATGAAGGGGTTAGCAAGGAAGAATCAGAGTTAGACACCACCTGGAGAAACATCCCAAATGGTCAATTCAGAACAAACTGCACACAACTAGCGAAAAAATACCGTGACAAAAGCTTAAGTACGAAAGGTCACATCGAGAGGAGTGATGCTAGGAAAATAGGAGGGCACACCGAATCCAGGAAGAATCTTCATGGCCAACACCCAATTACAAGTGAAAATGCAGGATCTGAACACACACCAAATGGAGGTACGAACTCAAGGTCACATTAGAATAAAGAAGTGCAAGGTTAAGGCAAGGGAAAGTACAAAAGGGACTTAGTAGGCTGGGAGTGACGTAGAAAAAAAGTTGTTACCATGCACCAGTCGGATCACATCCCTTCCAAGAATAGGTATGGTGAAGAGAAAAGTTGGTTACACAACAAGAAGGGACAAAGGCTGGTGCAGGGATAATGGATGGACTATCATGGTCACACATACCGTAATAGGAAAAAAAGATGGGAAGGACCACCTCTATAGGAAGACCATGATTGCAAGGATGAGCCTGCAGCAAGAGAACTTCCATAAGAGGCAAAACACTAGAAATCGACGTAGTTGGACAAAGAACAATAGTAGAAGCCATCATAAAAACAAGGGTTCGGCAAGAAAGAGCCCCTGGGTAGATGGGAACAGGAGGATAATTCAGGGAAAGAATTGCCACAAGCTAGCCAAGATGGTGTGTATGAATAAAACACATGTCAAAAGAGACACCCAGATGGACAAAAATCCAATAAGCCAGAGGAAAATTTCAAGGATGGAGCAAGTAGCCCGATATGCCAAGGGAACCTTCCAGGCACTTGTCTAACCAAAGGGTCAAGAAACCATCACCAGATGGGAGAAGGAAATCACTTCCAAGCACAAAGAAAAATCCTGGGAGGAACTGAGACAGAAAGCAGACTGGATAACGGACCCAAGGACCATGCAGTCCAGGGAATCACTTTACCACAAGACGGTAGAGATGGCCTGGTGGACAAATATTTTAATAGCCAAAGTGAGAACAAAAAAGAAAGATGCCAGCTGGAAGGGTAACAAGGCACAAAAAAAAATACTAAAAGAAATCATGAGTCGCCTCAGCACCCTGGATGCCAGTACAAAACAAATTGCAGAGGACCAGAAGAATCAAAGGCAGAAGTTGGAGCGAATGGATTCCCAATTCCACTTATACTTGCACTACTTCCACCATATGGACATTGTTCCTGCTGATGGGAATGGAGCACCAACCCAGATCATGAAGACCCACACAATGGCCCAACAAGAGGAGAGAAAGGACAAGGCGAAAGAAGGAAAGGAGAATCTCATAATCTTGGACTAGAGCTGGGTAACAATTGATCAGGGAATATTACTGGGTCAGTCTTAATTGTTGTCTTGTGTTTTTCTTTAGTTTTCTAGTTTTGTTATGGTTAGCCTATCAAAACTGAATATGACGGTACTAGACCAATTTCCCAATGTGGCGGTCTATATATACCCCTATGATATCTCAAAGAACGCAACTACGGAACCCCTGGGATGGTTCCTTTTTGGCAGACCAGGGAGTTCCATTTTTTTTATATTATCCTTTCTTAGTAATACAGATACTCACACTCACTTACAAAAAAATAAAAATAAATAAATAAATAAAATGGAAGAAAAATATTAGAAGATAAATTTGACACAACAACTATTGCGATGTTTGGCATTGAAGCAAGTGAAAAAGTCTAAGTTGATTCTAAAATCGACACATAACTCAGGACACATAAAAAAATAGGTGGTAACGTTGGTGCAAAATATGATGCGAAATTGAAATGTTGAGTAGAACCAACTTTAGTGATAGGAAACCATGCCAAATTGAAAAAAAGACACTCTAAAACCTTATGCTAAAATAGGTATTATTGGCATGTTTTGTTGTAGTGATTATATCTTTATGAGGTCCTTTTTTCGTGACCATTCATCCGATTGCAGAATATTTCTTCATGCTTAAGTTTGATGCCTATGAGGATTGGTTGGATGTTGTTATATGTGGATTGTGGTTTATGGGAAGTGCATGGATTTTCATGAAGCCATGGATCCTTGAGGTCAACCCAAATTCCAAATATCTATCATTGGTTCTTCTTTCGATTCACATTTCAAACGTGAGTTTGGAATTCCAGTACCCCAAGTCCTTAGAAGGAAATGGGGATGTTTTAGGTGATTAAATTTGGCTTAGTGTTGCCACCAAGGATAAATATTCTACTACTTTTTCTCACCTATATATCTATGCAAATTTGGGTAAAGGTTTGCTAGATCAAATATTTTGAGATATGGATGCATCACCTTGAACATGGCCACTTAGCAAATTTATTCCCAAGGAAAGGGGGCCAAAGTGCTCCACCATGTGTTCTTGCTAGAAAAAATCATAGAACACGCCCAACAAGGTGGAGCATTCCAAGCCTTCTATCAAAATCCTTGGTGTTGTGTCACCCTCTACCTCAAAACCTCCTATTGTTGTTCCTTTTGACATTTGAAAAATATCCAATTAATTATTTTGAGGATGCAATTTGTTTTTATGCTTACTAACAACATGTTCATCAAATTTGGCAATGGCAGGGCCCTCCTTTTGATTAGGAAAAATGATAAATGATTTTACGCTTCCGAATAGGACGACATTGCAAGTACATAAGCACTTGAAGAGAATAGGAGAAAACTAATGGTCGTTGAAAACCTAGATTCCCTTGATAATGTTGAAGGTTGAATATATGTTAAGAAATGAAAAAGGTGTTAGGGTCCTATAATCATAGGTAACTCTATTCTTCAGCTTCTTTTTGGTGTTGCCCCCATGATGAAGACATCTTTCTTGTTGGTCTCTCGGTTGTTTTCTTTTTCCCCTCCATCCATTTCGCTCGATCCTCCATCACCCTGCTGCATCCTTCATCCACAGTTGCGCCACTCACTCACTCTGCCCATTTGTCCCATTGGCTACTTCTCTCCCGCCTCCCCTCTGTGAATAAACAAACTTATGCTAAAAAGAACAATAAGTTAATAATGTTAGCAATAAAATAATTTAATTAGATTAATTAATAATTTTAGATTAATTAAAATATGCTAGACTAGTTAATAATCAATTAATCAATTAATAATTAAGTTAGTTGTTAATAATTAGGTTAGTTTGTTAGAATAAACATTAATAAAAAATAATAATAAAAACAATATAATAATATTAACAATAAAAATTATAAAATAATAAACATATAAGTTAATATATATAAAACATAATGCAAAAACAAACAAAATACAATAAAATAAAAACATGCATTAAAAACCAAAACTAATAAACAAAAACAAAATAAAGCAAAGCGTAAATACAAAAACAAAATAAAACTTAAATACAAAAATATATAAAAAAGAAAAACATTAAAACAAATTAAAATTTAATAAATAAAACAAAAAATCAAAAAACAAATAAATTAAAAACATAGAGTGCAACTTAACTTTCACACATCCCAAAACATGAATCCACGAACCTAAAAAATTCAAGACCCCCTGTGCTTTTCGAAGTTTAACGGAGGGAGGGGGTGGGTCCGGAATAGTGGTATTGGGAGGGACACTTGTCACCTCCATGTGATTTTGGACCCCCCCCTCCCAATACCACTTACCACCTCAGGGGGGGTTTGGAATACCACTTACTTCTACAAAACCACCCTCCCTCATTTTCACAAAACAGTTGTTTTTCCATTTTTGACACCTCATCTTGCGAAGCAGATTCTGGGCAAAAGAAGATGAAATTTAAAAAATCGAAAGTTTTTTTTGTTCATAACAGGTTGAAGAACAAAAACCTCTCCCAATTTTTTCAAAGGTGCCACCAGTTGGGAGAATCAAGGCTGTCTTTCAGCCTCATGTTTCGGATTTCTGGTTTTTCCCGTTACAGTCCTGATTTTGCGGGAACTGTTTCGGCGAGGTGGAATCGAAATTTGAGAAACTGAAGGAGGTTTTTTCTCCATACAAGCTAATATAAAATAAACACCTTCAGTTTTTTCACAGGTGTCACTGATTGGGAGAAATCAATGACTAAGCCTACCCCTATTTTCAGCAAATTCGGCCAAATTTGCAGTTCCAAATTTTTGGGGATTTGTGGCTATTTTTGGCCTAGGTGGTTAAAACCAACTTACACAACTTTTTGGGGGATCTCTCCTATTTATTCATATGATTTTAATGTAAAAGGGGGTTGATTCTTGAACTCAGAAGGCTATTCTCTGTAATATTTTTTCAGATCAACCAGAAATAAATGGACTTTTGCACAAGATTCCTGCGTTTTAACGTTGGTGAAGTTTCCTCTCTTCATTGAATGTCATCCTTCTCAGTTATCATTATGTTATTCCCTTTCTGATTTTTAAAGGGAGATTTAGCACAGACTTTATCCACTATACTGTGTGTTGAGCTTTTAAAAATCTAAATGTTTTCCCTCTGATACTACAATAAATAAATTCTTGAATGTTTTTTCGTTGTAGTTGATTATCTCGTCTGTTCCTTTTCTACATCATTTTATTTCTAAAGGATCCAACATATGCATTACCTTTCCTTGTGGAAATACCTTATAGACCTATGTTTAATTTCAAACTTGTCACAGACCCCATAGCCCAATGGTCTTCTTTTGTTGTCTCAACCATAAAACTCCACGAACATATCTTATTCTTCATAGCTAGCGTAAGATCAAATCTCTAACAAAGATAAGTTTGACAGAGATATCCCTCTCTAAGTCTCGGAGGGATAGATCCCTGACTCAAAGTGGTTTTCATGTTGCCTCTGTGACTGCCTCCGCAGCCTTGGGAAAATTGCAGAGTGCTAACAGAATGGCGACCGCACTGGGGACTTTCCCCAGTAGTACACTTCAAAGTTCCAGATCTGATCACTGATGGTGGACAGTGACCAGACACTAGATGGCTGAGATCATTCACCTAGTGACTCCAAATTAGCTCCAAACAGTGCCAACTCAAAGACTCCACTGGAGGAAGAACCTAAAGCATGGCCAAGTAGCCTAGAAAGACCAGGTACTCAAGCACAAATTGCATTCAAGACATCTTTGGTTTTATATGTAATTATGCTCTATCTTATTCTAAGCCTGTTCAAAAGTATATTGCTGAAGTTTATATTGATCATATGCAAACTGATTAGCCTCAAGAGATCAGATCCCCAATCATAGATTATGTACATACTCATACACCTGTGCACATCCCAGATGCACTTGTAGAAGTCCTAGTGAGACATAAGCCTCATGCTTTATCTCCTACTCTTGATAAATCTCTGGATGGTTGTAAGCCTCTTGCTTCACCTCCTGTACCTGTCAAAATACCAGATAGATACAAGCCCCTAGATTTGCCTCCTATCCTCCATGACTTTCCTGCAAATTACACAAATAATCTGCCTAGGTTTGATGGAGAGAATGCCAATATTACTGCTGAAAAACATATCCAAAGTCTTGAGGATTTTCTTGACCTCTTTGAGGTAGAATATGATGATGTCTGCATTAGAATGTTTTCCCTATCATTGGGAGGTGAAGTCAAGAACTGGTTTAAAAATCTCTCAGCTGCAAGCATTAACAATTTCCATCAGTTTGTGCAAGTTTTCCTAGATTGATGGGTGATCATGAGAAATGTCTTTCTCATCCTGGAAGAGTATGACCATTTGAAAAGACAACCATGGGAAATAGTAAAACAATTTTCAGCAAGTTTCAATAAGGTATATTATGCAATTCCTGTTGATATAAGGCCACCCCCAGGATTAGCTCACTTGCATTTCCTAGATGCCTTCGATCCTGAGATGGCATTCCAATTAAGAGAAAGGAACAGTGCAACTCTCGAAGAAATGTAGAACATTGCAGTTGATGTGGAGGCCAACCTGTTGATCAAAAGGTCAAAGATAAAGAATAAAGAAAAGGAGCAATTGAAGTCATCAGAAGCTAAACTAGACATTTTGGCCAATGCCATGGAAGAGATGATGCAGAGGATCAACAGGAAAGATGAGCTTGTTGTCCAAAGACATAATGTTCCATTGATTTCAGAGAAAGAAAAGGTCACAGTTTCCAAACATTTTGTAGCTCACCCTCGGTACCATGGTTTGGATAATGATTCTTTCATGTATTCCATTCACCATATAGTCGAAGATGAAGTTCAAAATCAGAGGGTGGTGGAAAATTCTCTTGACATGATATGCATGTTCAATGGCATTTCTTCCATGGATGATTTACCCAAGTATGATTAGTATGATGATGATCATAAGGCTGAAATAGATGTGGACTATTCAAAGCAATCAACAACATGTCATTGGTAGGAAGAAGATCAGTTGCAACTCTGATATGACAATCATCCCTTGCACAAAAATCATGACAGCGATGAGGAAAATGCAAAAAATTTGAGAGTAAGGGAAAAATCTTTGCCCTTATGTTTTTCTTCTTTTCAATTTTTGAGAGGAAATTGTCGGCAAGTTGTCAATAGTAGAGAGGGAGAATTTTATTATCAACTAGGTGAAGATGCTAGTGCTGATGTGGAGGATGTTCTAAACCCAGAATTGTGGAACTTTACCTACTCTGATTTTCAAATTCCAGATGAAAGATTAAAGACTAAGACAAATTATGAGTTAATCCAAAATAGCTATGTACCATTATGCTTTAATCCATTTCAAATTTTGAAGGAGACTCTTGAACAAGTGTTGAAGGATAAATACATAAAAAGTCATAAAATGTCATTTGAATCAATGCAACAGTCTCGTCATTCTTTTCAGGATCCAATAATTGATCGGTTGGATGACTTGTGGGGTCAAAATCATTCTTCATTCACCAGTCATGAGATGAAAAGTTGTTATGATATTGACATGATTAGGCAGTCAGTTAAGGGGTGTGTTCAACAAAAGCATCATTTCAGAACCCACCAGAACATTTGCAGCCATATCAGGAAGTGCATGAGGATGCAAAGAGCATAACTACGACATCAAATCATGAAGTTGAGTTGGTTAAATTTGAATATCCCGTAATTGGTCAAGTCTATCTTGATCCAGTGGCTATTTATATGGAAAAATTGTTCATCATAGAGCCACAATGCATTCCTGGTATTTCTGTTATCTGTCATGTTTATCAAGCTCCTTGTAATGAAGATCAGGATGAAAAGCATTTCATGATGCCTACGCAAGTTCAATTTCTAATATTGATTAAAAATATTGAAAGAGTAGAGCTAGTAGAGTAGTTGCTTGACTGGCTGCACTGGCATTATTGTATCATTTAAAACAACAAAATTGTCAGCAGTATAGGGTAGGTAGGAGAGCATGAATAAGCTCAACATTCTGAGCATCTCTTTTTCAACAATGTTCATTTTGATTTGGTTTTTAGTTGCAAGATCAAAACAGGTACAGGTTGTAGAATAATATTTTGGGATTGGCCCAATGAATAAAGTATCGATCTGCATATTTAGAGTTCAGTGGTTCTTGACACCTCCCGAAAGAGATACCATCCCCAGGTGGAGCCTATGTTAGGGTCCTATAATCATAGGTAACTCTACTCTTCAACTGCTTTTTGGCATTTCCCCCGTGATGAAGACATCTATCTTGTTGGTCTCTCGATTGTTTCCTTTTCCCCTCCATCCATTTCTCCCAATCCTCCATCACCCCATTGCATCCTTCATCCACCATTGCACCACTCACTCCCTCTGTCCATTTGTCCCGTTGGCTACTTCTCGCTCGCCTCCCCTCCATGAATAAACAAACTTAGGCTAAAAAGAACAACAAGTTAATAATGTTAGCAATAAAATAAGTTAATTAGATTAATTAATAATTTCAGATTAATTAAAATATGCTCGACTAGTTAATAATCAATTAATTAATTAATAATTAAGTTAGTTGTTAATAATTAGGTTAGTTTGTTAGAATAAACATTAATAAAAAATAATAATAATAACAATATAATAATATTAACAATAAAACTTATAAAATAATAAACATATAAGTTAATATATATAAATCATAATGCAAAAAAAAACAAAATACAATATAATAAAAACATACATTAAAAACGAAAACTAATAAAAAAAACAAAATAAAACAAAACGTAAATACAAAAGCAAAATAAAACTTAAATACAAAAATATATAAAAAAGCAAAACATTAAAACAAATTGAAATTTAATAAATGAAACAAAAAATCAAAAAACAAATAAATTAAAAACATAGAGCACAACTTAATTTTCACACGTCCCAAAACATTAATCCACGGACCTAAAAAATTCTGGACCCCCCCCCCGTGCTTTTCAAACTTTAACGGAGGGGGGTGTTCGGAATAGTGGTATTGGGAGGGACACTTGTCACCTTCAGGTGATTTAGGACCCCCCCCTCCCAATACCACTTACCACCTCAAGGGGGGTCCGGAATACCACTTACCTCTCCAAAACCACCCTCCCCCATTTTCACAAAACTGTTGTTTTTCCAGTTTTGACACCTCATCTTGAGAAGTAGATTCTGGGCAAATGATGATGAAATTTAAAAAACCAAAAGAGGTTTTTGTTCATAACGGGCTTAATAAAAAAAAACCTCTCCCATTGATTTCAAAGGTGCCACCAGTTGGGAGAATCGAGGCTGTCTTTCAGCCTCATTTTTTGGATTTCTGGTTTTTCCTGTTACAGTCCCGATTTTGCAGGAGCTGTTTCGGCAATGTGAAATCAAAATTTGAGAAACTGAAGAGGTTGTTTCTCCATACAAGATAATATACAATAAACGCCTTCAGTTTTTTCACAGGTGTCACTGATTGGGAGAAATCAATGACTGAGCGTACCCCTATTTTCAGCAAATTCAGCGAAATTTGCAGTTCTGGATTTTTGGGGATTTGTGTCTATTTTTGGCTGAGGCAGTTAAAACCGACTTACACAAATTGTTGGGGGATCTCTCATATTTATTCAGATGATTTTAATGTAAAAGGGGGTTGATTCTTGCACCCAGAAGGTTATTCTCTATAATATTTTGTCAGATCAACCAAAAATAAATGGACTTTTGCATAGGATTCCTGCGTGGTAACGTCTCGGAGGGCTAGATCCCTGACTCAAAGCGGTTTTGATGTTGCCTCTGTGACTTCCTCCACAGCCTTGGGAAAATTACAGAGTGCTAACAAAAGGGAGAAAAGGAAATCAAGATGGAGAATAATCCCTTGGTACACTACTATTTCCTTTGTTTTTAACAAAGGTTTAGGTTTATAGCTTTTAGATATGGCATGTAGTTGTGGCCCTTAGTTGTTCTAGTGATTGTGGAGGTTGCATGTGCAACACACCCTTTTATATATATATAACAAGAACGATTATATTTGTATTAAAATAATTTTTTGATTGAATTGTCTAGCTTAGTAATACAAAAAATATCATAGTTCTAGTCTTTGTTCTTCTAGAAAGAGTTCCAAAGAAGTTCTATTCTACTACATATATATTCTAGCCTTAAATTCTATAATGATTACATTCTATTATGCATGAATATTTTCTTACATACTGACCTAGACAAAAAAAAAACTACAATTGATGATTATAGTCGGAAAAAAAAAGGGACCATGCCCATTACGAGCTTCATTATTGGGTAAAATCGTGAATCCAGGTAACACTTTTGTGAGAATTAGGTCGCAGAAATTTCTAACGATACTTTTTCGGTTGAACTATTGAATTTTTTCAACCTAAAAATCTTTTGTCCGAAATATTTTTTCGGTTGAAAGTTAAATCTAATGACACCCTCTAACATCATCCCACCTAGTGCAACCATACATATTTTTTATTTTTTTCAACTTTTTTTTCCGTTAAAACTAACTTTCGACTGAAAAATATTAACTTTCGGCCAAAAACTCGTAACTATGGCACTTTTCATAAAAGTAGTGTTCACTTCATCTTACTCCAACTTCAGAAGGAGAAGACCCCTTGAAATATTTTGAGTCTAGTTTCAGAACTAGTACCAACATTTTTAGATTTGAATCTACTTTCATTTGATACAATTTGTATTCAATTTAGTTGTTTTTTAGTAATTTTAGTTAATTTCATAAAAACATGTTTGCATATTATTTTTAGATGACATAATTATTTAGTAAAATGAAAAATTAATATTTGCAATAATAAACTGTCAAAAATTATGGCAAATTTATATTACGGAACCTCTCACTATACTCTTCAAAAGGGTATTTTTGTATTTTACTTTTAAATAAAAATTAAGGAAGATACATGGAGTCAAACTAAACGTGTTTAAACTCTACAACGTTTTTAGATAGGTCAAATACAAAAAATTCTAGTAATTATAATATTCATATATTGTCTTCAAAACTATAGCCATACTTTAATAGAGTTTGTTTAGATTGTTGCAACATATTTCATTTTTCATAAACAAAAGTTTAATAATGAGTAAATTAATGTCGATAAGCATAACACATTATGAGTGCCTTCAATTTTAAGGAACATACTGTCAAACAATCGCTAAATTGACACATCAAATGTCATTAAAAAAATTCAAAAGATAATCAATAGAAAGCTAACAAAATTCATGACATGCTTGATTTTTACTATAAAGTGAAATTCTAAATGAAAAAAGTTTTGTTTACCAGAAGTTGAAAAACTTCTGAAAATGTATTTTAGTTTCTAAAAAAAAAAGGAAAATAGACACCCACATTCATGATTTTACCCTA
>JASDQU010013805.1:75344-91151 GCA_032191745.1 Picea mariana | reverse complement strand
CCTATATGTAAATTTCATGTTTTCATTCCAATTCCTTCCACCATTTGTCCCATTTTTGTCACATACAACCTATGTAATTCCTGGACTTCCTGTAATGTCTCTCACACCGACAAATCCATATACATATATTTTTCATTTCATAGAGTGCACCCTTATTGGAGTGGACATGTAGCTCCATTATTCTAATGCAAGCACCAAATCCTCTGCAATTTCCCAAATTCCAGAGACAAAAACCAAGTTAGGATTCCAAATACCTATGTTCCCTAATACTAGGTTGGACTATAAGTTTTAAAACTTTGAGGTGAAACATTGCGTACATATTTTAAAGAAAAATAGAAAGAGCAACAATGGAATACACATAGTACATAAAGATTTACCTTGGAAACCCTTAACCGAGAAAAGTAGAGAATCTTAGAGCCACACCTATATCTTCTTCATTATGTTAACTTCATAATTCACAATATAATATATAGGTATTTTGTAGCATCCAAAACCCTAATCATTTAACCTATATTATATTAAAACCCTGATTCCTTAACTAGAATTAGATTACAATGGACCGAAAAACCATTGGCCAAAAAACATACCAAAATTAGCTCGGACAAGGGGGGATTGAACCAAGCCCCCCTATGACCCCCTCGATTCATACGAACAACATATGGGGATATCCATGCAAATAATATAACACATTTCCAACATGTATTTCTCTCTCTTAATTGATGGTGTTATTTTGATACACATACACAAGAATATAAGGATGTCAGTCCTTGAATTCACAACAATTATCCCAGATCTCTCCTATCATTCCATCGTATCAACGATATTAATTGAACATTGATATTTGGTGATGCAACAAGGAACTTTAGATATAGGGGATTTTAAAGGCTTTGAGTTCACTTCCACTACCATACAATGCTAGCACTTGAATTGATGTCTTAAATTCATTACTAATTACACTTGGTTGATTATATATCATAGAAGATGGAAAAAGACCAATGTGTCTCAATTTTTCCTCAAATTCCTTGACTTAAAGTTGTGGATATAATCATTTGATTGTATATTAAGGAATAAAAAAATTTTAATACATGATTATATGATATATTTTCGAAAATTTAAGCCAAAAATTATATTCTTAGAACCATCCTATTGAGAGGAGCATCTTTTGGACACGATTGATAAACCATATGGCATATTATTATTGCAGAATAACAAAAGATGATCCTTTTTTTGAGTCCCAACTCTTTTAAAATCACCAAACCTTGATGGTCCAAATATTTGTTTGGTTATTGGTTCCGTGGCTTAAATCCCAAGCGAATGCTGTTTTTTGATCTCCTTAAAAATGACCCCCCCGACACTTGCCATCCCTCTATAAATTTTGTTATATTAATAATCAAAGGAATATTTATTTCAAAAATTGGTAGGTGTAACCTTATATAATGCATAAAGAATATTGTGTCCTCAATATGATTGATAAGCTTGTGTAAAGATGACAAGATTCCTATTTTGGTACATAATTTATTTAAATATAGTATAAAATTAAAGGCATGGCTAGGTGTTAAACATTTGAAATCTTTGAAAGAATGTTAGGACCATGCAAAAGAGCCACAAATCGAACTTGTCACTTTAAACAATAATAGCAATGAGGATGACATTTTTCTATTACAATTGCATGTGTATCAAGATTTTAGAATATTAGTGCTTATTATCACTTATAATCATCATGGACCTTGAGTTATTCATGTTTTATCTTATATAGATTGTATAGAGAACAAAATCAAAGGTAGTAATATGAATGGAAACAAAAACATAGAAATATTTTTAGAGCGGAATAACCCAGTGAAGCCCAAATTCTATTAATGATTGAAATATGAAAAGGTTGTAAAATGAAAAGTAATACAAACTAGCAAGAATGGTGGTAACTTATCTTTGAAGAGAGGTGCCAGCTATGCTCATTCACAAGAAGAAATTACAAAAGACTGGAAAATGTCCTTTCAACATAAATTACTCAATCCTAAGAGGTAAAAGCCCTAAATATCCAAAACCCTAACTCTAGGAGATGAAGCGCCAAAAGTTTTGAAGGTCCCGAGGTGGCTAGTTGATAAATCAACTTCCCAGGGGACAAACGTTTGCATACAAAATCCATTTTTGGGTGCACATTATCTCATTGGAAATACATAATTGATAATCACAATTGTTAGTAGGTCTAGGTAGGCCATGGTGACCTTAGGCCCCTGAATGGCCAAAAAACACTAGTTAAGGCCTTAAAAAAACCTTGAAAGTTTAGGACTTGAAAAATTTTAGATAAAATAAACTACAAATATGGAGAACCATGTTGAGTCAGTGGAAGAGGTGGGTGACCACCATTTTCCACCTTGATCAATCCTCTGCCCTAGGAAGTAATGGTCCCCATTTTTGGGTATGTGTTATATTATTTGCATGACCAAACCTAGTGTCTATTTGGCATCAAGCACAAGGAGGGGGTGTTACAGGGGGGCGGGAGCCCCCTTGTATGGGGGATCGGGGCAAATGCCCCCCCCCCAAAAAAAAAAATTGGCATCTTTTTGCGTCTATTTTTTAGCGGTTTTTCGACACATGGTTTTCGTCGATGGTTTTATAATTCTCGTTAAGGAATTAAAGTTGTTGACTAATCCACATCAATATATTAGGGATCTTGGATGCCACGAGATCCTATATATATTGTATTGTAAAAAATGAAGAAATATGATGCATATAATATTAGAGTTGCAACTCTAGAAAGGTTGTTGGTTTTCTCGGTTTGGGTTTCTAGGGTAAAAATATTTGTGTAATGTGTGTGTGTTCCATTGTATCTTTTCTGGTTTTATTAAGAATTTGTTTGCACTAATTAATTCTGCAAGGTTAAAATCTATAATTGGTATCCTAGTATTTATTGGATTCATGGGGATGTTATTGTGGTTACGGGTTTGGATCGGAAATGTGATAAACCTTGTTACAGTGGGAGCTCTGCAATATTTATTCTTTAGGTGAAAATAAATGGTGAGTAGTTTAAAAATAGGGATCAAGAAATTTAATGGGAAATTATAGTATACCAGATATAAAATGTATGCAAAACATAAATAAAATGCTAGAAATGGAATAATAACAACAATATAACTAGAACATTCACCACAATAGCACTGAAATGATAAGAGAATAATAACAAAAATAACACTTTGAATCTGAAAGCAATGTTCACGGGCCTCTTTGAGGGGGCAACCTCCAGTTGAGAATAGCTCTATTACAATAATATCCAAGCTAGGGTTCTCATACCCTCGACTCCTAGTTATACTAAAAAGGAAGCATCTAGAGGAAGATCCTTCTAGAAGTGGAAGCTTCTATTAGGTCTTCTTACATCCACCTTATTCTATTTTATTGAAAGGCCTTATTAATATTGACCTTTATTACATACGAATATATTGTTCTACCTATGTGCGGATTAGGACCCTAACATGTCCACCCTCTTAAAAGCAGCCTTGTCCTCAAGGCTTAAGATGAGGAAATTGTTGCAGAATGGTAGCTAGTTCCCAAGTGGCATCTGCTGGAGTTGTATCTTTCCACTGGACTAGCACTTCCTTGATGGTTCTCTGACGTAGGCGATTCTCACGTTGGTCCAAAACGGATTCTGGCTATAGCCAAATGGATCCTTCTACAACTAACTCTGGAAGGTTGGCTTGAATTTGGCACTTATCTCCAATCACCTTCTTTAAGCATGAAACATGAAAAACAGGATGTAGCTTTGAATGGATGGGAAAAGCTAACTGATAGGCTACCTGTCCCAGATGCTTGAGAGCGATATAAGGACCATAAAATTTGGGCGTTAGCTTCTGACAATTCTTGGCCTTGAGGGAAGTTTTCTTGTAAGGTTGCAGTTGAAGAAACACTTGATCCCCTTCTGCAAATTGACATTGAGAGTGACCTTGATCTGCTTGTTTCTTCATGTGATTCTGTGCCATGACCAAATTATCTTTGAGTGTATGGAGAATAGCCTCTCGAGCTGTAATTGTTAGGTCAACCACCTAGACCTTCGAGGCACCTGGTAAGTATGATAGAACCAAAGGTGGCTTCTGTCCATATAATGCTTCAAAAGGATTCATGTGTGTAGCTGTATGGTATGAAGTGTTGTACCACCATTCAGCTAGGGGTAACCATTGAACCCACTGATTTTTATTTTCCAAGGAAAAATACCTCAAATATGTTTCCAAACACTTGTTGACAACTTCTGTTTGGCCATCAGTCTGGGGATGATAAGCTGTGCCGAGATGCAATTCGGTGCCTTGTATCTTGAACAATTCTTGCCAAAAATTGCTTGTGAAAGTTGGGTCACGATCAGAAAAAATAGAGTGCGGCATGCCATGAAGCTTGAAGACCTGATCCATGAAAATTTGAGCCACCGTGGATGTTGTAAACAACCACCATGATGACTGATTTATTTCCTGATTTGGGTAAGTAGGTAATAAAATCCATAGATATATCCTTCCAAATAGCAGGTAGAATCAGGAGCAGTTGTAGTGTGCCCAGATATTTGACTGTTTCTCCCTTATTGCATTGAAATACATCACCTTGAGCGAAAAAATTACGAATTTCCTCTTTCATACCATCCCAGAAAAAGGAACGTTTGACCCTGTCATAGGTTTTTGTGAACCCAGAGTGCCCTGATGTGGGTGTAGCATGAAGCTCAAAAAGTATCGTGAATTTAAGTTTTGATGGTTTACTTAAATACAAACGGCCTTTGTATCGAGGTTCATCATGGAGCCAAGAGTACCCTAGGGAAGCTAGAGCATTGGACTGCAATTGCTGGATCAACTGCGAACTTTTGGGATCTTGTAGCCATTCCTGGCGAACGGCTTGGAGCCAATCTGGGACAATGAATGAAAGAGAAAAAAGGGATCCTTCATCTTCATATTTGCGGGAAAGTGCATCCACAACCACACTGTCTTTGCCTTTCTTGTAAATGATCTCATAATCATATCCAAAGAGCTTAGTCACCCATTTTTGTTGTTCTGGCGAGGAAATGTGTTGTTCCAAAAAATAATTGAGGCTTTGATGGTCTATCTTAATTTGGAAACATTTCCCCAATAGATAAGAGCGCCACAAATAAACAACATGCAGAATAACCAACATTTCTTTTTCATAGATGGATTTGCCTAGATTTCTTTCAGATAGTTGCTTGCTGGTAAAGGCCAAAGGTCAACCCACTTGCATAAGGACAACACCAATTCCTTTCCCTGAGGCATCACATTCCAACATAAAGGTCTTTGTGAAATCGGGAAGGGCGAGCAATGGAGTGGTGCACATGGCAATCTTCAAGGTTTTAAAAGCTTTAGCAGTGGCTTGATTCCAAGTGAAAGAGTTCTTTTTGAGGAGAGCAGTGAGAGGTGCTGCAATCTTCCCATAATTCTTAACAAACTTGCGATAATACCCTGTTAAGCCCATAAATCCATGCAAGTTCTTAAGAGTATTTGGGTGAGGCCAGTCTTGCATAGCTTCAATCTTTTTAGGATCCACCCTGATGCCATCCTTTCCAACCAGATGACCCAAGTATTATACTTCTGAGGTGCCAAAAACACATTTAGACTATTTCAGGAAAAGTTGGTGCTGAGAGAGTAGATGGAGAACTTGATCCACATGAGAAAGATGGTATGTCTAGGTTTTTCTATAGATGAGGATATCATCAAATAAAACTAAGACAAAATGGCGGAGAAAAGGATGTAAGATATGATTCATGAGGCTTTGGAAGGTGGAGGGGGCATTACACAAGCCAAAGGGTATGACCAAAAACTCATAGTGGCCCTCATGAGTTCTAAAGGCAATCCTGGGAATGTCTGCCTCTTTCATACATATCTGGTGGTATCCCAAACGAAGATCTAGTTTAGTGAAGAATTGGGCACCACTCAATTCATCCAGGAGGTCATCAATGACAGGAATGGGGAATTTGTCTTTGATGGTAAGTTTGTTGAGGGCATGGAAGTCAGGACACATTCTCCAAGAACCTTCTTTCTTTAGGACCATGACCACAGGAGAAGAGTAGGGGCTCGTACTAGGGCGGATAAAACCTGCATTAAAGAGTTCCTGGACCATTTTCTCAATTTCATTTTTTTGGGAAAAGGGGTAACAATAAAGACAAATATTGGGAGGAAGGCTTCCGGGTAAAAGGGAAATGGAATGATCATGAACACCACAAGAAGGAGGGAGTCCTTGGGTAGTGAAAAAGACCAATTTATGTTTAGAAAGGATGGCTTGGAGGTCTTGCGGGACTGAGGGTGTCTCTGTTGCTTGTATGGCATGGAGTTGGGTGATAACACCAGAATGACCTTTTCTGAGAAGATTTTCCATACGATGGGAACTAATGATCTCAGGTGAATGGATGGTGATGCCTTGGAACTTATATTGGTGGCCCTCCTGGTTGAATTGCATGGTTAAGTCTTTAAAATTCATGAGAATGGGACCCAAAGTCCTTAGCTAGTTTGCACCCAACACAATGTCACAACCTCCCATGTCGATAACAAACATATGGGATTTCAGGTGGTAGTCACCAATTTGGAGACGCGCATTTTCACAACGCCCTCCACATTTCATGGAACCACCATTGGCAATCATGCTTTGGAAATTATTGATGGCATGGATGTAGCAATGAGTTTCTTGGGAAATGGGGTGATGAATAAAATTATGGGTGCTGCCACTATCAACTAGAATAATGACCTTCCAATTCTTGATGTAACCGATTATCTTGAGGGTTTGGGGAGCGAAGAAGCCAGTGAGAGCATTGAGGGAAAGGACCGGCTCTACTTTGGGAGGGTGTGAGGGAGGGGTTATGTTAGTGGATTTAGGTGACTCAAACACAAGGGGAGTTTCTACATCCTCTTCTGAAATATCCTCGGAGATGGCCATAAAAAGATTTTGTTCTTTAAACTTGTGGCCTGGGAAATATTTGTCATCACAGTTATAACAAAGGCCTTTGAGTTGGTGTTCAACCATTTTAGCCCTGGTAAATTTTTGGATATTTAGTGGAGCAGAGCGAGTAGTGGGATTTACTGGTTTAGGGCGAGGGATAAATGAGGGTTTTCAGTTTTGAGAAGATACAACTTGTTGTGCTTCTTTAGCTCTTTTAGTAGCCTCCACCCAACTATGAGGCTGAGCCATGAGGACATGGGCCCAAATATCATCCTTGAGGCCGCTGATAAAACACTCTTGAAAAAAGGCATCAGATATGCCCTCTGTTCTAAAATCCAGGAGCTCAAAGGCAACTATAAAGTCTTCCACTGTTCCTAATTGTTTCAACTTTGTCAAATGGCCCAAATGGTTGGTGTCAATGTCAAAGCATTCATAAAGCTCTGCCACAAAGTCTATCCAAGCAATATACCCTTGTCGAGAAGTTTTTCTCCATTGCCACCATTGCCATTGTTCTTGATCCAGATGGAGAACACCATACCGGAGTTTTACCGAGTCATATGTAATGCCGTATAAAGAGAAATAATGTTCCATTTGGGTTACCCAACTAGTGGGGTCTGAGCCATAAAATTTGGTCGCATCCACCTATAGAAGGTGTAGGTCACGTTGAAAGTGATGGTTCTGAAAGTTATGGGAAAGAGAGGAATGGTCACCTGTAGGGAGGAAGAGGAAGGGTTATCTGTAGGGATATGAAGTTTGGTGCAGAGTGCCGAAAAGAATGATTCAAGTTGGGTGGTGAGGTCTTGTTTGATTTCCTCCATTGAGGACTGCATGGTTGTATTGATGTTGACAACATTGGCACTGAGTTGTTTCACTTCTTGTTGGGTTTCGATGAGAATAGATTGCAAGGTGTTGAAGTGAGCTTCAAGTCTTGGCTACGGGTATGGGCCATGAGGATGGGGGAACTGAAAAGGAGCGGCTGGGGTGAATTTTTTTCTCCAAAAAATGATATGGATGAATGTGATAAGGGAGAAGAGATGAATCTAATGGAATAGGTCTCAAATAATGGTGAAAAATTTTCTAGACCCCCGTTTTTTTTTTGTTTTTTTTTCACTTGCGGAGTTATACTTCGGTCTGAAGAATACTACAAAAAGGAAATGCCCAAATGATTAACCAGAAAGAAATTTGTATTCACTTGGCAACCTGAACACATTTGCGCATCAATATATCTTGTCTGTTTTAATTTGTTTATGCTTCTGTCCCCAAGGGTTAGGTATTCAAGGGTTCTACAAACAAGGGTTTTCCTTGTGCTATAGCTCTCTGATATATGTGCGGGGTGCAATAGTAGTACTTGGCCCAATATCTCAAGGCACTAACTAAGGAGGATAGACCATACCCTTAGCTATACTACCCGACTACCTAGGTACTAGAGAGTATCTTCCCGAGTGATGTTCTCGGTGACACTATAGCAGTCGGGCGACTGATCGGTTTATCTAAAGAGGGATTTAGGTAATCTAGGCCAATCCATACACAGGTGTTGTCTGATGCGCTACCACTTGAAGGGGTACCAACAGGGATTACAAGGGTGGCCAACAGATGTGCGCTTAAGTACCACTTGTATTTCCTGCGTGTATGAAACCCTCAACCGCGTGTTTATGTGCGTAACGACAGATCTCTGTGGCTTAAAAACGCAGGAATACATCTCTACCCTAAAAAAAAAAATTAACCCACACTTTCTACCGAGGAAAGTGCTCTGATACCACTTATAATATACCARATATAAAATGTATGCAAAACATAAATAAAATGCTAGAAATGGCAGAATAACAACAATATAACAAGAACATTCACCACAATAGCACTGAAATGATAAGAGAATAACAATAGAAATAAAAGTTTGAATATGAAAGCAATGTTCACGGGCCTCTTCGAGGGGGAAACCTCCAGTTGAGAAGAGCTCTATTACAATAATATCCAATCTAGGGTTCTCATACCCTCGACTCCTATTTATACTAAAAAGAAGCATCTAGAGTAAGATCCTTCTAGAAGAGGAAGCTTCTATTAGGTCTTCTTACATCCGACTTATTCTATTTTATTGAAAGGAATTATTAATAATGACCTTTATTACATCCGAATATATTGTTCTACCTATGTGTGGGTTAGGACCCTAACATAATTTTTTTTAGCTATGGAAGCTCAAGATGGAAGACTTGTTGGTGGACAAAGATTATTGGATCTCTGTTGATCCAATTATTTCACCTACATGAATGCCAACAAAATCTTAGGAAAATTTGGATGGGAACGTGAAGACCACAATCTGGTTGTGTCTCTTAGATTCAATATTATTAAATGTGTTAGGGGAAGCTATAGGCAAGGAATTATGGGATAAGTTAGGGGATTTTTATTAGTCAAAGTCCTTGGTAAAATAAATTTTTATGTGGAAGAAGATGTATAACTTGAGGATGAAATATGGAGACTCGACGACAAAGAATCTTAATGCCTTCAATATTGTGGTAAGTTAGTTGTTATATCTTGATATTAATATTTCTTATGAAGATAAGTGTATCATTTTATTGTTCTCTTTACCAGACTCATGAAATAGTATGGTTGTTTCCATAAGTAGTAATGCAACTAATTTAAGATTCAATCATGTGGTCTCATCCTTGTTGTCATAGGAGATGAGGCGGAAGAACATGGAAGGATAGGGAAAAGATTCCTTATTTGCAATAGGATTCTCCAAAGAAAGAAACAGATCTAAGTCCTTAAGTGGGAGATCTAAATCTCTCTAAAAATTTGTAAAGGTATGCTAGAGATATGGAAAATAATGGAACTAAAAGAAACAATGTATATCCAAAAGTGTTGAGAGAGGGGAGGGATCTAGAGATTCTCCTTCTATGGAAGAAAAACACCCCACGGATGAAGGAGGCAATGTGTACTTGAATTCTTCAAGCACACATGTAGATCATGAGCATGGTTGGTTGACCCAAGTGCATCCTTTTATATGACTCCTCATAGGGAGTGTTTTTGCGAATATGAAAGGTATGAAGGAGGTGATGAATCAAAATAAAAAATCATAGGAGGAGGAAAATTCAAGTTGAAGCTCATGGATGGAAGGATTAGATCACTCCCTGGTGTTATGCACATCCCAAGGTTGGATCTAAATTTAATTTATGTAAGAAAAAGTGATGATGCAAGGGTAAAAGAAATGTTTGAGAATGAAACCTACAAGATGGTTTGATGGGAAATGGTGTTGTTGGAGGGAGTTTAGATTGGAATCCTGTGTAAGATGCTAAGAAGCACTATTGATGATGGATGCAATAGTTCCATTATTCCCGAGAATGGAGCTAAAGAATAAAAGACTCCTATAGTGTTTGGAAAAAATATTATCCTATGGCATCAAAGACTGGAACATATCAGAGAGAAGGGACTTCGAGTACTACACAGTAATGGTATGGTTGAAGGTATGACTAACTTCTCTCTAGACTTTGATTTATGTGAAAATTTCATATATGGGAAACATACTTGGGTAAGATTCCCCTCTGGTGCAATGACGATAGAGGGAATTTTACAGTTGGTACACAATGATGTGTTTGGACATGTGTTGACTCCATTACTAGGAAAACTTATGTACTATGTCTCATTTATAAATGAATTCTCTAGGAATACATGGATTTATTTCCTTAGGAAGAAATCTAAATTATTTTGTCCAAAAGACAATTAACCTACACCCTTCATCGACCAAATCATTGATAATTGCGCTGGAAGCATTATAGTTTCTTTCATGGATGGATTTTTAGGATACAACCAAATTGACATTCTACCTGTTGATCAACATAAGACATCCTTCATCTGCCCATGGGGGAATTTTGCTTATCATAAATGACCCTTTGGTCTAAAAAACACTGGTGCCACATTCCAGTGGGCCATGTCGTATTCTTTCCATGATATCAAACATATTGCGGAACCGTACCTCGATGATTTACCTACCCATTCATCTAATCGACAACACCATATTGGTCATTTACGAGCCGTTTTTCTTTGATGTTGGTTTTACCAAATCTATTTGAACCCTCATAAATGCATCTTCGATGTTGAATCAGGTCTACTCCTCAGTTTCGTTGTCTCCAAATATGGGATTAGGGTGGATCCCTTAAAAATAAAATCTATTCTTGCTTTACCTCCTCACAAAAATTTGACCCAACTACAAAGTTTGCAAGGGAAATCAAACTTTCTTCATCATTTTATATGTAATTACGCCGAGCTTACTAAAGGATTTATGTGATTGTTGCAGAAATACACTCCTTTCATCTGGGATGACACTACTCAATGATATTTCGATGCTCTTAAGCATGCATTGACCCATACACCTCTCTTGCATCCCTTGAATTATGAACGAGACTATATCCTTTATTTGGAAGCCTCTACTTACACTATTTCTATGGTGTTAGTTCAAGAGGACCCTAACAGTGACGAAAATGTGATCTACTATCTGAGAAAGAGTATATCCAGTCCCGAGCTCCCATATTCACACATTGAAAAGTTGGCTCTGGCAGCCGTTATTGTTGCCCAAATATTTCTCCATTACATCCTGTTACGCACTACCACGGTCATTGTGGACTTGAACCCTATGTACCATATTCTTACACATCAATTCCTTGGGGGAAAATATTCCAAATGGATCGTTATTCTTCAAGAATTCGATCTTAAGTTTGCCAAATCAAAATCTAAAAAGTCCTTGGTTTTTGCGGAACTTATCTGTGATCTTCCCCATGCTGATGAAGACACTGAGCCCAGTGATTCTCTTCCTGATGAATCTGTGTTCCTCATTAACATGTTAGACCCTTGGTATGGAGATATTCTTCTCTATCTTCGAACCCAATTTTTTCAGCTCGATATCTCCAGTGAAGAATGTCATCATATTCACCACCATTCTAAATGCTACCTTATCATCGGTGACATTGTGTATCATTGTGGTATTGACACTATCATACGACTTTGTTTAAACCACAATGAGCTTGAACATGTTTTGAATGACTGTCACCTTGGAGCTTGTGGCGGTCACCTTTCTGGGATGGATACAACCCAGAAAAGATTACGTGCCGGTTATTTTTGGCCCTCCATATTCAAAGATTGTATTGATGCTATCAAAAAAATCCCACTCTGCCAAGTTTTTCACAAAAAGGCACGCACCCACCTAGCTCCACTACATCCCATTGTCTCCATCGACACCTTTTCCAAATGGGGCATTGATTTATGCGATGTAATCCTACCTCATTTGGGGGGCATGGTTATATCATCGTTGTCATTGATTATTTCACTAAATGGGTTGAGGCTATGCCTACATTTCTTAATCATCGTCGTAATGCAACTCTCTTCATTTTTAACCACATCATCACTCGCTTTGGTGTTCCACAAGCCATTGTCACTGATCATGGTTCACATTTTCAAAACCAAATTATGAGTGAGTACATGTCAATTTGGTTTTTTTCGATGAAAACTCATCCCCCTACTATCCTCAAGAAAACAAACAAGTTGAATCTATCAACAAAGTCCTTAAAACCATGATCCAACACATGGTGGGGGAAAAACAACTTCTTGGCACTTGCAAATTTTCTTCGCCCTTTGGGCTTATCGCACCTTAGTGAAAAATGCAACTGGATTTACTCCATTCCAGCTGGTATATGGCATTGAAGTAGTGTTAACAATCCAGTGTGAGATCCATTTGTTGAAACTCACTGTAGAACTCCTACCTCACACTTTTGTTGAAGAAGAAGGATTCCTATATTTGACTAATTTGGATGAAACATGTCGCGATGCTTCTCTCATTAACGAGACATATCAAAAATGAATGAAGATTCAATATGAAAAATTCATTCAACCTCGTGCTTTCACAAAAGGATACCTAGTCCTCGTTTATGACCAGGCTCACGATAAGATAAGGACAAGAAAGTTAGAACCTCTATGGCATGGACCCTATATCGTAAAACTTGTATTAGGTGTCTACAAGCTAGTTGACTGATCTAGGTGTATCATCTAAAAATTAGATAGAGTTAAAGTATTCAAAATGCAAAGTAAAGCTTACAAAGTGGAAGAGCTCATCAGCAGATTTCTAGTGACGTTCATTTCAGGAAAAATAGCCTCCAGGTGACAAAGATATGAGCAAAGGAAGTTTTGTCAAAGATGGTTAGAAATGGGTTAAAAATGGTTTGAAAAAAAAGGGTGGTCAAGGGCCTAGCCCTTGACCTTGCCAACACTGAGGCATCCCCTTGGTATTTAAATGTATATCAAAAACCATATGAAAAACCCAAAATATAATGTTAAAACCAAATGGTAAACCATAACAAAGTGCACCATATAATATAGGTATTAAAATCATATAAAACATATGATTAAAACATATGTAATACCATACCATATGTTTAAAACATATCACATGGTGCGCCCGAAACATATGTTTAAACCATGTCATATATATTACACCAAATCGTGCACCAACCATAATGTATTAAAACCATGCTATCATACCATATGTTAAAACAAATATATACCAAATCGCGCCAAGGAGGGGAAGCCCACGGGTTTGATCCCGAGACTTACACCATCCTAACCACTATAGATACCAATGCACCACCACCATGGGATGTGCCAAGTAATGGCATAAAAACCTTAAAAGCTACCAAGATTTGAGGGGATTTCGGAGGGCGCGTGGCCCATACCTCACGCCTCCCCAAAAACCATTTTTTTTTATTATTTAAATGAGGTATGGGTACGAATCCCGAGGAGGAGAAGGAGTTTGGATGCAGGTAGAGACAGGCATGCAGATCGAGGTGATGCTGCACAGTGACCGAAGTGAATTTGCATGCAGACCGAGGTGGTATTTACACGTAGTTCGAGGTGGTACAGAATTGGCATGCATCCCGAGGTCGTACGGACTGTACAATCATGGGAAGATTTGGGAATTGTGCTAAGAAGGGCATTCAGAGTCCAATTTCTGAAATATATCGAGTTTATACTCAAAAGTCTCAGTTTTTCACAAGGATTCCAGATCCAGCTTCAGTTTTTGCATTCAGGCATCCAGGCAGAAAAGTGCTCACAGAACCTTCCAGATACACAGAAAGGTATCCATGTTTATACTTAAAAGTATCAAAATTTCATCTTGCAGCTGTTGTTGAAGTCTGTTACTGTATATGACAGACATAAATCAGAAGTCACTTTGTAAGCATTTGAATACTTAATCTATCAGCCTTCCCATTTGGAAAGTGGCCCGGAGAGGTAGCTAGGAAGTCTGGTGAACTCCGTTACCAATTCTTGTTCATAGATGGTTTTCTTACATGTTTTTGTGCTCATGTGCTTGATGAATGTTCTTTAATTTTGCATTCATAAAGATGGTTAACAATTAAAAAAAAAATTCACATGCAAGTAATGGTTAAAGATCAAGTTAAATTTTAGATCAAGTTGGTATCAGAGCGAGGTTAACCATTTGCTTTGTGAGTTGATGTTAACAAGATCCAAGCTTCAGCGTGGTGAAGGAGAACTTGAAGAGTTTGATCCAGAGATTGGTTCAAGAAGAGGAAGGATGTCTTCACCAAAAGGAGAAGAAGCAGCTTCTTCTATCCCTTCTGAAGGGAAATTTCTGAAAGCTTTCATGAGAATGAAAATGATGGTAGATGAGCTCTATCAAGATCGAAAGAAGGGTGAACAAGGTGCACCATCTCATACAGAAGGTAAAAAAGAAGAAAGTGATGAGGAACCTCCTAAAACCCCACCAACTTCTCCATCTCTTCTTGATGGTTCTATTCCTTCTCCATTTGATAAGAAAAAAACAAAAGTTGATCCTAATATGCATCATTTAAAGCTTGATATTAAGTTTGAATTACCTATGTATAATGGAGAGCTTAATGCTGAGAAATTGGACAATTGGATCCGTCAAATTGAAGTTTATTGTAGGATTCAAAAGTTTACTGAAGATGTTGTTAAAATTCAGTTGGCTTCTCTCTGACTTGGAGGGACTGATCTCATTTGGTGGGAGAGCAGATCTCAAGAGGATCTTGCCACAAAAGGAAAAATCGTTTGCTCTTGGTATGAGTTCACTTCAGCACTTAAAAAGCAATTTTATCCATTAGGGTATATGCAACAGGCTATGATGGATTGGCAGAATTTGAGACAAAGTAAGGGACAAAGTGTGCAAGAATACACACAAGAATTTTGAAAAAGAGCATTGATACTTGGTATACCTCTCTACACTCAGGAAACTCTTCTCAAATATATAGGAGGATTGCATACTTATTTACATCATATGATATTGTTGTTTAATCCGACTAACCTTGACGAGGTGTGTGTTCAAGCAACTCACATTGAGTCAAAAGGAAAGAGTGTTCATGATGTTTCTTCAGCTGAATCCATCCAGGCAAAAGAAGGCAAGGAAAAGCGAAAAGTTAAACATGCAGCTACAATGAAGAAGGGTGATGAGAGACCTACATGCTCGCATTGTCAAAAGCAAGGGCATGAAGAGGCAAAGTGTTGGAAGCTACATCCTAAAATGAAACCGAAGTGGTTTAAGGATCGGAAGGGGAAGCAAACAGCCACGGTTATCATTGAGGAACTTGGATTAGATTCTGAGGACGAAACAAAGATAACAATCATAGGTGTGAAAGGTAAATCTATTGTTGATAATGATGTTAACATTGGTTCTTCATGTGATTTTACTTCTAAAAATGATGAAAATTATAAGGATAGAAAGAGGAATGCATTGTTTCATATAACAGTGATTACAAAACAAACAAAGGTCGACACACTCATAGATAGTGGATCTCAAGTTAATCTTATTTCAGAAGAAGTAGTTAAGCAATTGGGATTAACAACGAAACCACACAAGAAACCTTATCCATTAGGTTGGGTATG
>JASDQU010013804.1:20101-73198 GCA_032191745.1 Picea mariana | reverse complement strand
CCTACTTGAACACAGGCTGCTCTATAAGCCTTCATTGAGGCTGTCCTCAAACTGACATACAAACTGAAATTAACACTGCCCTAATCATCCATGTACACTTTCAAGGGAACTAAAATCTCAATTACTATAGATTTTGATCCGGAATTAAGCCTCATGAATTGATCACATTTTGGATGAATTCATCATTTCAACGTCCCTTCTATTTTGTGACTGCAATTACAATGGTGACCAATAAACATGACCGAGCCCTTAAACATTTGTCCCTAACTTTCTTGGAGCTTGCGTCCATGAAGTCCTGTGCTATGATCGTGGTCCAAACCCAACGCTCCATCTTTGACGGTTGATCTCCTTGTTGTATCACGATATAGGGTGAATACACTAGAGGGCTAGAAGAAAGATCCGACGGTTGGGTTTTAATCACTCGTTGGGATCGACGGTCTGCGCGAACCCAACAAGGTGTCATGTTAACAAATTGACATAACGCCCGTTAATCCGGGGGCAACACGTCATCGTTTCATTCGACGGTCCAGATTAAATGCACGACACCTCCATCAAATTAATCCTTGTGCAACTCCAATATGTGCTTCCATTCTCTTCCCTCGATCACATCTTCGGTAGGTGATCCGATTTCTTCATCATGCAACTACGTCTAATCTAAATCTACGGTTGGGACTTAATCAAAGATTGATCCGATGGTTGAGGTTGCTCCGTAATTTTCCGTGGAATCTGATGGCTCTCTTCTGCATTGACCCACGATCCAATGGTCACAATCCTCCGATTGTGTTGATCTACAATCCGATGGTCAGAACTTCTTCTCCCATAGTTCAATGGCCAYYGTAGCTCTTCTACGCATACCTACAAAAAAATAACCTTAGATCCACACTTGCTAAACAAATGGGATCATCGGTCCTTTACAGTAAT
Source organism: Picea mariana (assembly GCA_032191745.1). Lineage (NCBI taxonomy): Eukaryota > Viridiplantae > Streptophyta > Pinopsida > Pinales > Pinaceae > Picea > Picea mariana. The sequence goes on along the minus strand of JASDQU010013804.1, from coordinate 72,277 downwards.
CGATGATCACTTAGACATCTCTCAAGATTTCCCATCTTCACGCTCTACCTCCTGAGCTTAATACTGAGCACTCTTTATRTRCTATCTCTTATGAGCTTTACTTCTACMTCTCCAAAAGTTCTTGCACACTCCTGTGTGTTTTACTGCGCACTATAATCACAATCGCTAACCTCCTTGAGMTATGAATAATATGTCKCGTGCAACATAGATTTTTTAATATAGAAAAAAARAWTTCATACAAAGATTCAACCCATTCAATTCACTGTAACACTCGAAGCACAGTGTTTTGTTTCTCTATTTAGATATAGACACACTGTACATGAAAAGTACAAGTAAGACTTCTCTAAGTCTTTGGGCCTAATCCATACAATAGGCCTCTCTCTCTTGGCTTGATTTAACTATCATTTGGCCTCTCCCCTTGATGGTCTAATTTACTCTCTATATTGCCTCTCTCTTGCCTTCAAGGATTACAATATTATTTGAAGAGGATTTTGAACTTGATTCTGTTTTAGATCCTACAAACAATCCAATAATCCCTAAGGATCCTCCTAGATCCAAAAACCTCTCAACAATCCTCCTACCTCTAGGATCTCTAGATCCATATCTCAACTCCTCACCAACACTCTCGAGATCTCTTCTTAGAAGTAGATCTATTACAACATGCAAATGTAATCCATCTCACACATTCTATAATTCCTATCCTAATAATTCAACAAACAATTCAATTAGGGAACCAACTCCCTTGGTAAATGAAGATCCCCCTAGGTCTCATCAAATGCACAAAATTTTTTTGGAGGAAATTGCTCCTGCATGAGACTCTGAGACTTCAAATATTTCGTGATCTCCTGATCATGAGTCCTTTCTATTGTATTCCTCTTGGATGTCATACTTTATGTTGTAGGTTTCCACCTGCCTTGCTACTTTGTTGTTATTCTGTTGCAGTGGCTTCCAATTCTCTAATATTCCAAACTTTATGTTGTTGTTGTCCTCTTTATTTGTTGATGTAGAGTCTTTCAGCTAGCTGAACTATTTTGTTGGTTGTCCTCCTCTTTTTGTTGTACCCGCTCTTGGATGTTCTCTTCATCAACATCTATAATCCATCGATCTCCTTATCTAGCTCTATCCTTGGTTGAATGTCCTTGTTGTCACTTTCCTATGCTTCTCCATATCTTCTTCCTACATAAGATTTATAGGAATATGATCTAACAGTTGCTTCCTATTATTCTTTGCAGCGTTATCCCAATTGTCTTTCAAGACAATGTCTTATTCCTCCAGTTCTGACTTCAAATCCTGAATATGGAGTCTTTGGCTTATTATCTTCTCCTCCAAGGAATTCAATTCTTCATACAATTCAACACAATTACCTTGAATTGTACACTTCATGCAATATTCATCTCTTTGGTCTTTTGTAAACCACTCTTCCAAAAGTTCTATCTTTGTTGTTGTGCTTCATTCTTCTGACAAAATATTGTCATCTATTATTCCAATGGTTTTAACCTCCTTGATCATGTTCTATTATTCCAATGGTTTTAACCTCCTTGATCATGTCTTCATAAGGTGATTCTCCATCCTCTGGACCTACATAATCTCTGTGAGATAATGCTGCCTCATTTTCCTTTAAGACATAAATTAAATTTTGCTCTCCTTCAGCTTCTTCAAAGTCTACATGCATACACCAACCATTAGTTTCAGAATTACAAGATTCTTGAAATCTTTTTGTTGTCATCATCATCATCCATTCTTCCATGTGCTGCAAAATATCTCCATCTTCCTCCATTGTTGAAGATTCCTCTTCAAATAAAGGGTTTCTATTATCTTGACAATTGTTACACGTCATCATTTGATTGTCTTTAGTCTCCCTTATTATGGAAACTTCCTCATTAAGTCCACCATCTTCAATATTAGTAAACACACGCTCTGCTAAAAATCTCTCTATCTCATCCATCTCTTCTAGAAGTCTTATTTCTTCATCAACATGCATGAGAACATCATTTAATTGTTGCTCCTCACCTCCCAAATCTGAAAACATATACAAAGTGTCAGAATAAAAAATATAAGGGTCTTCATCAGATGCCTTATGTTGATCTGAACTAGTCCAACAATTCATAAGACTGTCAATATATCTCGCCTCAGCATCTCTAACTTCCTCTTCATCAAGGACTATTCCTTGTTCAGGTTCACATATGAAAACATCATTTCCACACTCAGCTTCTCTGAGCTCTTCCTGCACTCTGGCTGACATCCTTTGCCTTAGCTTCACCTGTAGTGAATTCCATCTTACATTCTTCTTCTTCATTGTCCAACCATATCTCTAGTCTTCCTCATACTTTTGTAGCAACTCCATTAGTACACTAAGATGTACTTTGAACATAGACATTTCCCTATCAAATTCTTCATCACTTATCTTCTTCTTGCCAACTACCTTGGCACTCCTTTCCATCTGATTGTGACTTTTATATGAACCTTTAAGATGACCATCGGTAGTCACCTGCACCTCTTCCTTCCGTGGAGTCTCCTTATCCACTTGTGCACTGCAACAAACCTTTCCCATATTGTAACAAGTTTGCTACTTGTTACATTACCAAGTCATCTTCTTGGTATTCTTTTTGGTTCTCTCACCTTGATCCTTTTATAGAGCATGTCTTCTCCTCATATTTCAAAGATGTTAGGTTGTTGCTTCTTTAAATTATCACCTCCCTGATAACTTCAATTGTTCTCTTCTTCTTCAACAATTCAATTTGTTGGTTGGGGTTCTGTCACAAATTATTCACTTGAGAACTCTACTTGCTCCCTCTTCTTCTGTTACAAATTCACTGCTGCAATGGCTGCTATCCATCATCCTTCTCTGCTACAATTTCCTTCTTGTCTGCTTCAACCTACAAACACAATCTTTTAGGACCAGAGTTAGCATAAAAATTATTAAGATCTCTTCCAAGATCCTATTTCCCAAGAATTTCTACTTTTGATTCACTCCTTTAAATCAACATCCTTAGAACACATATGCACATAATTTCTTTATCAGAGAATTTCTCTTTTCAAGACAATACCAACTCTCTCAATCCTCCACCATCATCTGCAATTCCCTGCAAGACCCATTAATGATCTTGTCTTCCACAATCATTGCTCAATGTATATGCACCTAAAGAACATCAATATTCTTTTCTTTCCCACATAGACTATTGTAGCAATCCTTGTACATTGTTATGAGTAATTGACCGCTACTCTGATTTTATCCTTTAATCAAAAGAGAAATTTATCTTTTATCTGATACCACTTGATAGCGACCTACCAGGGCTTACCCACAATATGGCAATCTACTTGAACACAAGATCCTCTATAAGCCTTCATCGAGGCTGTCCAAGGACCTCCTTCAATATACAAACTAAAACTAACACTTACCTAATCATCCATGTACACTTTCAAGGGAACTAAAATATCAATTACTATAGATTTTGATCTAGAATTAAGCCTCATGAATTGATCACATTTTGGATCAATTAATCATTTAAACCATCCCTTATATTATGTCACTGCAATTACAATGGTGACCCATAAAAATGAATGAGCGCTTAAACACTTGGGCCTAACTTTCTTGGATCTTGTGTCCATGAGGTCATGTTCTATGATCATGGTCCAAACCCCATGCTCCATCTTTGACCATTGATCTCTTTGTTGTATCATGATCAAGGGTGAATACACTAGACGTCCAGAAGAAAGATCTGACGATTGGGTTTTAATCACTCGTTGGGATCGACATTCTGCATGAACCCAACAAGGTGGGATGTTAACAAATTGGCATAACGCTCGTTAATCTGGGGCGACACATCATCGTTTCATCCGATGTTATATATTAAATGAACTATGCCTCCATCAAATTAATCCTCGTGCAAATCCAACGTGCGCTTCCATTCTCCTCTGTCGATCACATCTTCGGGTTGACGATCCGATTTCATCATGGTGCAACTACCTCCAACCTAAATCCATGGTTGGGACTTAGTCAAAGGTTGATTTGATGGTTGAGGTTTCTCTGTAATTTGCCCTGGAATCCGATGACTCTCTTCTTCATTGACCCACAATACAATGGTCACAATCCTTTGATTGTGTCGATCTATGATTCAATGATCGGAACTTGTTCTCCCATAGTTCAATGACTATTATATCTTTTCCCTATTAGTACTCTACACACACCTGCAAAAAAATAACATTAGATCCACACTTTCTAAACAAATGGGATAATCGATCCTTTATAGTGATCGATGATCACTTGAACATATTTCAAGATTTCCCATTTTCACACTCTACCTCTCGAGCTTAATACTAAGCACTCTTTCTGTGATATCTCTTTTGAGATTTACTTCTGCCTCTCCAAATGTTCTTGCACACTCTTGTGCATTTTACTGTGCACTATAATCATAGTCGCTAACTTGTTTGAGCTATGAAAAATCTCTTTCCTACAACATATGTTTTTTTATATAGAAAAAAATATTTCATATAGAGATTCAACCCATTCAATTCTCGGTAACACTTGAAGAAGAGTGTTTTATTTATCTATGTATATATAGACGCATTGTACATGAAAATTAAAAGTAATACTTCTCTAATTCTTTGGGCCTAATCCTTACAATAGGCCTCTCTCTCTTAACCTGATTCAACTATCATTTTGCCTATCCCCTTACTGGCCTACTTTACTCTCTATTTGGACTCTCTCTTTCCTTTAAGGCTTACAATATTATTTGAAGAGGATTCTAAACTTTATTCTATTTTAGATCCTACAAACACTCCAATAATCCATTTAGATCCTCCTAGATCCAAAAACCTCCTAAGAATCCTCCTATCTCTAGATCCATAAAATTCTCATCAGATCTCTAGGATTTCTCTCCTATTCTAAGATCTCTCAACTCCTCACCAATACTCTTGAGATCTCTTCTTACAAGTAGATCTATTACATCATACAAATGTAATCTAATTCACACATTCTATAATTCCTATCCTAATAATTCAACAAACAATTCAATTAGGGAACCAATTCTCTTGGTAAATGAAGATCCCCCTAGGTCTCGTCAAATGCACAAAATGTTTTGGAGGCAAATGCTCCTACATCATTAATTAAGTTAATTAAATAATAATAATAATAATTGCTAATCATAAAAAATTGTCTTAAATTTTTTATTTTAAGAATTAATATTTAATGTTTTAAGAAGTAATAATTAATTTTGTTATTTGATTATTAATGAAATTTATTATAATTAATTATTTTTTATTTTGCATATAATTTGTTAGTCATCATTAAAAATAAATAAGTATATTTTTAATTAATGTGTCTAATCTGTTTTTACAACATGATAAACAAAAAACCTATTAATGAAATGGAGTAAGATTTCAAACTTCTTAGCTAAGAGCTATCTTCCTCGGACGTAAATAAATAGGTTAACGACCTTAGACCTAGAGGCATCTAGCATAAGTGGAAGTCTTCCCCCTTAGGTGGATAGTGATGGATGATGGTCGTCCTAGTTGACAAGTAATTTATGATATATATTTCGACCTTCCTATAGACACAATTATGAAATTTTGTCATTTTTTTCTGTCTATAATAACTACTCTTGTTACACAATAATGTGTAAATAGATATCTACAAATATAACAAAATAATCTCAATGAGAAGCTAATTAATGTATCATTAGTACTCTCCTCATTTTTCAAAGCCTCCTTATCCTCACTCAGTAAAAACGTAATAAAATAATCACTCTGTAAAAACATAATAAAATAATAGGAATTCAATTAATCAAAGGATTATAAAGTTACTAAGTAAAGCAACTTTTAACCAAGCGAGGCAATGAAAAACACATTATAATATTAAGAAGGAGGATTGCAGGTGTTTTTGTTGTTATTGTGGAAGACAGCCTTTGAATGCATTCTCAATAAAAACGTATTTTCATTCATTCACACACAAACAAATTTAGCTTATTGACAACAACAAGGGTTCGATATCGATTAGATTACCTGGAAAATGAAAATTTCCCCTCTGTTTGTGATTCACTCAGATCGCATAGAGCACACGATAGAGAGAATACACAGAAAAGAAAAAAAATTCTACTGTGTTTCTAATTTTTCGAGATTGAACATAGTGCAGGGAAAAGAGAATACACAGACTGGAAAGAGTAGCTACCCAGAAACAAAACAAAAAAAAAAACAAAATATTATCTCTGTAAAAAATTAAAAGGGATGTATTAATCGAGCTTTATACCTCCAGATTTGACTGAAGTGGCCATATCTTGGGAAAAGGGAAATCTTTTCAAGTGAAATAAAAAGTTTTCCTAATTTAAATTAATGTTAGGGATGCAATGGACCAATCCTCTCATCACAGAAATGTACGAAAATGAAAGAAACTAGAGATGCAAAAACACAACTTAAATATCTCGATCTATAATGGGAGCGGGCCTTGAAATGCACTTTGATACCATGTTTGAAAACAAAGGTATTCCAATAGAGGATGAACAAATTTATTAACCACTCACATAGATAGATAAAATATCAACACATCGATGTTTTTACATGGTAAAACCCCTTGTGGGGAAACATCCACGACCCCAACCAACATGTCCACTTGAGACAATTTATTAATGCAAAAGAAAAAATATTTTAGAGAGTTTCTCACAATCGATCATCAACAAATGACCCTCCGTGCTCTTTAGATATATATCATGGACCAATCGAGTGCTAAGCCATGTATTAATGTAGTCATTAAGATCAAGGAGAATATGAGCCATCATGTCACTCTATGTTGGGAACATATTGTGACCGTCAGATTACAAATGCATACTAATGAATACTAAATAAACACACTTTAACCTAACGAAACATTAGACCAAGTTGATCTTAATGAAATACTAAGTGTCTAAATATCCTAACACCCCCCTTTAAGAACAAATTGAGACTTAATTTATTTATTGAATTCAATGTAGACTTAAATGTACTCTCTAAAATTTGTTGAAAATGAAAGATAAATGTGCCTCTAACATTCTTAAAGTGAATCTCGTAGAGATTCACCTACAATATTATTCTAGTCTCAAAATTGTAATCCTTTCTTGCAATCAATTTCTCTTATTGTGTTAATCCCTTAGAAATTATCCAATTTTTTTCATTAAACTTTTTGAAAAGAAGAAAAAAAATGCTTCTAATGACTAGAATTATAAATGCAAGTCATCATAAATTAATGCATATATTTCAATATTAAGTACAATTCACAAAGTATGTAATTACAACTCACTTCTTTTGTTTTTTTTCTTCCCCTTTCATGAGCATTTTCCTATGTTGGGATTATGTTCAACATCAACTACTGATCCTTCTTTTCTAGAAGCCATATATATAGATGTACTACAATGATCTTATAGCAATATATTTATACAAAATTTATGGAACAAAATATATGCATAATATGATAAAATATAATATATTAATACAAACTTAAACAAATAATTAAATCATTAAATATCAAAACACACAATATGGTTCCTTGCGGACAAACATTGTTTAAATGTTTTTCCAGTTATAGGTGGACCCTTAATGAGTGTTGACTTCTTTGTGAACCTTTAATTAATGTTTGCTTCATTGTATTGATCACCGTAATCACACTTACAAACTTGATGCCAATCAACATTGCATTCAAAATCCATTACAATGGATACAAGAAACTCATGTCCTACACCATTTTTCTCAGAATTGTAATATTTATTTTGTTAATCTTTCTTGGATCCTGGTTGGAGATTAGTTTCCAAAAGAATGTCATGATTCCATCATTAGATACCCAGAGAAAGGAAATTTTCATGAGAAGTTTTGACTTCTCCCAATCTACTTTGGCACCATGATAATGGTATCCTTCTACATTAAACAAAGTGTCATAATCAATACCATTATTTCCTACTCTCCTTACAACATATATAATAGATGTTCATACTTGGATATCACTAAGTGTTTTCATTATCACAATTGATAATCAATTTTACGTATTTGAAAAATTATTTATAAGGTGCCAACGTGTAATGGATTTGGGTATCTAGGTACCCATATGCATATGGAGGAGGAGGTCCTCCTTTGGTTCATCCATGTTGCCTTGGTCCACCCAGGTGTAAACACCAAGACACTTGGATTCTATGCAGAAATACCAAGAAAAATGTGGAGACAATTGGATTATGAGTCAATTAAAAAAAATGAAGATATATAGGAGATTATGCATAGAGTGATCGGAGTTTCATAGGGAAAACATAGAATGCTATGTTGATGAGGGAAGAGAGGAACATATAGTCCATGCTATAATGGTAGGTGAAAAATGAATACATGGATGAGATGAGAATGCTGGTAGAGAACTAAAATGTGTTTTAGGAAGCAATGTTATGGTATATAAATGAATTTTAAATTAAAGAAGGAAGTTATATTTAGTATGGTATAAAATCTTGATGTGTTAATCCTATTTTATCTAGCTAAAAAAATGGGAGGAAAACCTACAATTTCAGATGCAAAACTGGCAAAAATATTTTTTTCTTAATGAAATTGTCAATATGAGATGCATATATTGCACAATCCAAGTGTAGAAAGTATTTTCCAGGTTGTTAAATCTCATTATACAATCATAATCTACAATTTTGATGGATTTAAAAATGAATACAAGAAAAATTACATCACTAAGTGTAACATGCCCAGTTTTAATCCCCATAAAATATAATGTAATTATGCAAATGAAATTTAGGCCAGTGATCCAGTATGTCTTAGGCTTGAGAACATGTATTGATCAATATGGACGAGAGTCGAGCTAGGTAACTTGTATAATGAATTATTAATAATTACACATTGGTGGCTATGATATAAGAGGGATGATGTAATGTCCCCAAGGCCGAGCCCTGTTGTAAATCATGTCTATGAAGTATAAAGATTACATTATGAATTGTAATTATATTTTATAGTCTGGTGAGCCATGTTTATATAAGCTGGTGGGCTAATGTGTTATTAGGTCGGAGAGCCTAAGTGTTAAGGCTGAGAGCCTGCTTTTGTATATGTAATCATGCAGAAAATTAATAAAAAAATATAAACACCGCTGCGTGTAGACCGACCATGATGAATGAGTGATGGGGGACTAAGCTTCCACAAAGTAGGTAAGGGATTGTGGGCTGGAAGGTTGGAAAGAGAGGCTAAGTGTTGAGCCTAGGGGATTAAGTCCTTGGGAATAATATTTTAATATTATTCCAAAAGCCATGTGAAAATATGTTTTGTCCTAAGTTCTTGGGAAGAACGTGTGCCTAAAAGCGTACACCAGCTGATGAAGCACATGCAGCCTCATGGGCGACATGTGTCGGCCCAGGCACATGCAATTTAACTTAGGAAGTGATTTGTTTTGGGGGTTCGCTTCCCATTCTTCCAATCGGGGGCATGAGTTGTTCGGAATTCGCCATCCTCCGTCTGAATGCGTTTTGGCCTCTGTGACTGGACCTCCGCATACCTCACACACCTGAAACCCGTGGTAAACTGTGAACTGAGCCGTGTCTCCTAGGTTTTTCTTGCTGAAAATCTTGACGCATCCTATAAACTCGGAGTTGAGCTATGCCTTAGCGCTGACTGTTGTCATTTTTGGGTGTCCATAACCATTTTACCCAATTGGATGTAGTGGCTATGCAGTGCTCGACTGAATGTGGTTGGCTTCCGTTGTCTGTACCTAGTTAAGCCTTGTTGTCATCCTCACTATGTCGGAATTGGTCAAAGAACAGGTTTCCAGGCCTGTGAGAAACTATCTCCAGGTGAGAGAGTGTGTCGAGGAAGGAGAGAGCTCCTGGAAGGAACCCTGTAGCTTCCACAGAGCTCAGAGATTTACGGTCTGGTCTGTTGTTGAAGCCCAAGGCAAGGGAGGTTAGCAGCTGAAGGACTATCTAGGTGACAGAGAAGGTGTATACACTAGGGTGGGATAGGCATGTGGGGAAGGAGAGTCTGTGGGAAGTGGGCATAAGTGGTTCCTGGGAGAGAATCCTCCTTCTTTTACATGTATTCTTCCTGTTATCTCTCCAGGAAACTCTCCTAGGTTGTAAGTCAAAGATTCCTGGTAACTTAATCTTTTGGTAACTATTTTCTCAATAAAAAGTGTGGGTTTGGATCAAGTCAGAGGACTGAATCATTTCTCACTCAAATCATGCATAAACACATTTAGATGGACAAGGATTTCAACTACAAATATTCAGAGAGTTTACAAAATAAAGGGATGAATGAAGAAATAACTATTATATCAATAGAATCACATATAAAACATATATGAATGGCCAATTACAATAATCACAATAATACTTGCAGAGTTAAACTTATGAATGCAGTGATAAGCTGACAGTTATCTGGCATAGACAAGCATAACAACATGAATATAATACCCAGGTGCAAGTACAGAATAGGCAAGAAGATGAAATCTGAACAAGTTATGGCAAAAGAAGCTTGTATTACTTCATATGAAAATGAGAAGTTTTGAGTTACATAATATGAAAAAAGTCTCCAAAGTAGAACCCTTGGTTCATGTTCTACCCTTAGCTTTATAGCTTTACAAAGCAGTTTTGAGATCCTGAAAACATGGATCAAATAAGCTAAAGATAGTAAATCAAAATCTGATTACAAAAGATGTGGGATGATCCCCAAAAATGAGGTCAATCCCAGATTTCTTGGTCCTCCTCTCTTGTTGAGTGTTGGTGTAGTGCAGGATAGCCTCCCAAGGCTGAATGCTGACTCTCCAAGAGAGATAAATTCGAATCTATTGATGTGAGAAAATGTCCTGATTTTCTGTCTTTGTTAAAGATGCCAAAAACCTTTGAAACACCTCCTCTTCCCATAATCTATCAAAAATAGCTATTGGATTTATGTTAATAATTCATCAAATGTTCATTAGAAGAGGTTTCAAACCTTTCCATCTTGAAAAACTTCGATCTGTGTAAAAACTCGATCATTCTGGAAATGACAGGCTTTCGGTGGTTAACTTAGAAAGCTCCTGAGCAAATTATCTACCGAAAGTCTTGTTTTTCAGTGGTTAATGAACAGTCGTCCTGTTCGCCTAAACCACCGAAACTTCATCTTTGATAAAACTTCAAAATTTCAAAAATGCTTACCTTAGATCCCTTTTTGATGTTCAAGGTTTCTTGGATGAGGCAACCCTTGTTTGTGCAGACCTACGAACTTATACTTACTGTGTGGAAGGCTCTGGTGTGTCTACCATGATCATAGCTAAGTTATCCAGAGTATCTAATCCATTTTTCTTCTGTGCTGGTGATTGAAAGTCCTTTAACTTCAACCTCAGAATCCCCAGCTGTCTATATAGCTTCATGTTTTCTCTAATCAATACTCTGTTTTTGTCCTTAATCTTGTCATGGTTCTCTTTGAGGGTTTGGTTTGTTTTGAACATCTCTGCATTTATGTCAGTTAGGTCTGTATTATCTTTTTTAATCACCCTTTCCAGGAATTCCATTTCGTAGACCTATTGCAAGAGTTTGTTGATTTTTCGTGATCTAGATTTTTTGGGCTTACTTGAAGAGGGTTCTGCCATTGATGGACTGTGTGCCTCAGTAGGAGTTGGTGGAGGTAAATTGGAACAATAGTCTACACCCTGTTCAGTCTACACACTATCCTGTGTCTCAGTCAATTCTTGTTCTGGTTCTGAATCGCTATAAGGTAGGTTTAAAGGGTTGTTTCTTGTAGCAGGGTCCTTAGACCTCTCACCTTCAAACTGCAATTTTCTTTTGATACCTTTCTTCTTACCAGAGGATGATTTTATGGGATCTCTTGGGGGTGAGATACCTTTCCTTTTTCTATGACTTCTTTTGGGAGTAACAATCTTTCTGCCACTGGTCTTCTTAGTTTCATCCTCTGGTGGTTTCTCTGTTTGGAATTCATTACAGAAAAGAAAGAAACCCCAATCAAACTGTTTCCTCTGCAGAGCTTCCTTGACAAGAAGAGTGATAAGCCCTTGGTGCGATAGTTTGCCAGTAACCTTAGTAGGTTTAGCTTTAACTTGTTTTTCCATTTTAGTAAGAGTCTCGTGAAAATATAAAGGTCGATTTATTGGTTCTCTACCTGTAAAATGGTTAAGAAGTTTAAAGTGATAGAACATCACTCTGTTATACCGTCCTTCACAAGTAATATACACAAAGATTGCTTTTAACAAAGATTGCCACTGTGGTTGCAAGAAAGACATAGGGATATCCTTTTTCCAGATCAGATCTTTGTGAATGGGTAATAGATATGATCTAAATTCAATGTTCGATGGCAATGTAGATTTAAACCAACAGCCTCCTGTTCGTGGAAGACCTGTAAATTCTTCTATGGAAGCCTCATCTATGATAAACTCTTCTTTCCCTATCTTGGCAGACCTTCCATCATATGAAATTGCAAAAGCTTCAGCTACTTGTTGATGAAAACTGGTCAGTTTTTCACAGTATGTGAATACCCCCGCCTTTTTGAAAAACCCTGCTACCTCTGGGTGCGCCTCCAAGTACCAGACCCCATCTACCTTAGACCTCAACACTGGCCCTACTTTCGACATTGATCAATATTCATTGTACCTGTGATTATGGGAAACTGAGTGTCCAGGGAGACAAAGGTTCTAGAACTTAGGAACACAAAGGGTATAACTCAGGGAAGAACTGGTGGGACAGGATGACACAAAATTCAGATCACTGAGCTCAAACGCTAAACAAGTTTCGAGCGACAATTTTCCTGAGGGCATGCCGAAATTTTAGATTTTCGGTGGTGAATTCATTTAAAAACAAGACGAGTTTTGGACTTGCCTGATAAGTCACCCTGGCTTAATTGACTCTTGAGTGATCGCTGGACTCTAGTGGCACTTTGACTATCACCAGGAGAAACAGGATTAGGATCTCTGGAAATACATTCAATTGATGAAACTGTGAACTCACGACTATCTCAGGAATCTCCGGAATTCAAAATGATACGGAATGAGGATTTAATGAGGGATTAATGGGATCATGATGGATCATGTACTTGTGACTGGAAATGGAGGGATGCTTCATGATCATCATGCATGAATTTCAGTGACACCACCGTGTCTAGATTTTGAAAAGACAATTGCGGTTGAAAGGACAACAGGAGCTTCAGATTTTCAGATAGACACCATCAGAGCGCGCATAACTTCCAACTTGATGAGATTTCGGCGGTTACGTTTCATCATTGCGCCAACTTGACAGCTGGCTCGTGCGAAAGCACGGGCTTTCCATTCTTACCATTGAAATGCTTTTGGTAGTTAACCGCACTCTTACTTTGACCTTTTAACTGTCGGGAACAAAATCTTTCGGTGGTTAATGAGCGCCTGTCGAGCTCGCCTAAACCATCGAAACCTGAGATTCTGACTTTTGCTTGACCAAACCAAATCCAAAATTTCTTTTGGGCTTATTTACAGAATGCAGACTCTCTAACCTACTTACAAAAATTTAGGAATAAAATTTAGACAACAACCTATCACCTCAAAAAGAAAAATTTCCACCAATTTATTTGAGGAGATAACACTGGCTCCTATTGGGGATGAATGCCTCCCTGTGAGGTTTTAAGAACCATAGAATCAATGCCTTTCTTGAAAAAAAGAAAATAAACAAAAACTATCTGCTAGTGTTTCCATTGGGCATGGAGTTATTCTGCAAAAATAAAAACTAAGACTAACATTACAATGTCTAGGCTTCACAGCCTTAGACAAAATAGAGTTTTAAAAATCGCCCATTTATCGGGCCACCGAACATTTCTTCACCTCCCAGATTCTACAGCATGAAAGTGTTGTTATTCTGTACTTGGGTAATCATGAAAGGACCTGTCCACAAAGAATCGAACTTGTTATGCTTTCCTTTATCCTGTCTAAGATCATCCCATTTTAGAACCCCGTCACCAATCTGAAAATTGTCCACCTTCGCCATTCTGTCAAAAGTATTTTTGATCTTCTTTTGATGAGCCTCTAATTTGTCCACTAACTGTTCGCGAGCTTCCTGCAGTTCCACCAAATCAAGCATTCTTCTTACCATATCATTTGAATTGGTTTTCTCTTCCTGAAAGAATCTAGCCACTGGAAAAACTAACTAAACAGGAAAAATAGCATCAGTCCCATAGACCAATTTGAATGGAGAAGTTCCTATGGAATTTTTGATAGTTACTTTGTCTGCCCACAGAGAAAATTTCAGTTTGGAATCCCAATTCTTTTTGTTTTCCTCTAACAGTTTTCTGATGATTTTGATTAAGCTCTTATTGGATGATTCAGCCAAGCCGTTACCTTGAGGGTAGTAGGGGGTCGAATGTACCAGCTAGCTGCCCATTGATTTACACATGTCTACTAATGCCTCTGCTTTGAATGCCGCTACATTATCTGTTACCAGCCTTTTGGGACAACCGAATCTGCTCAAAATATTTTCATAGAGGAACTTCATGACTACCTGGTGAGTGGCATTCCGGGTGGGAATCGCCTCTATCCACTTTGTAAAATAATCAGTGGCTACCAAAATCCACTTATGTTGAACACTAGATGAAGGATTTATCTCACCTATAAAATCTAAACCCCACTGTTGAAAAGGGCCATTCACCACTATAGGTCTCAGGGGTAAAGATTTTAGCTGTTGCTTTCCTGTAAATCTTTGACATTTGTCACAAGCTTTGATGAATGCACACACATATGAGAAGAGGAAAGGCCAATAGTATCCAGCCCTTAGGATTTTATGGAAAGTGGTCTTCCAGTAATGATGACCCCCGCAAACACTTGAATGAAACTGATGTGTAACTTCGACTGACTCTTCTTTGTCTAAGCATCTGAGAAGCAAACCAGTAGGGTCTTTCCAATATAACAGATTATTGTAAATGCATAATTTGATAGCTCTAAGCTTAAGGGCTCGATCTTGAGTCATACTAAGTTTAGGGGGAACTTCGAGCTTTTGAAAAAAATGTATAATGCCTAAATACCATTCACAAGAAGACAAGTGCTCTGCCACTTGTTGACTGCTATGTTGTCCATCCGCTGCCAATTCCGTCTGCAAATTTACTGAACTTTCTCTTACAAAATTAATGTCCAGCAGCTCATGATTTTCCTCCGTTAAGAGCTTAGCAAGGCCCTGGACTTTCACCAATTTGGTGGGCTTTACTTCAATATTGAACTCAATCAACTTTGCAATCCATCTAGCTCTCTTCCCGTCAATATCAGGCTGAGTCAAAACATATTTTATGGAGGATGAAGGGACATAAGCGATGACCTTTGAGTGAAGAATATAAATTTTAAAGGATTTTAAATCTTTTATGAGAGCATAGGCTTGTTTCTCAATAGGGTCATACCTTAGTTCAGTGTCTCTAAGTGTTTTTCTTAAGAAAGCCATGGGATGATCCAAATTGTCATCATCTTTCTGTAGCAGAACTGCTGCCACTGTGTCATAAGAAGAAAAGGAAAAAACATAGAAAATCTTACTGTAATCCAGGCTGATCAGAGTCGGGGATTCCATGATAGCTCGCTTGATATCCTGAAAAGAGTTTCTTGCGTTGTCTATCCATTTTATCTCAAACCCCTTTTTCAGGATGCATGTTATGTGTTTAACTAATTCGGCAAAGTTTGGCACAAATCTTCTAACAAAATTTATCTTACCGAGTAGCGATTGAATATCCTTTTTTGATCTTGGCAAGGACAGCCTTTGAATCGCCTCCACCTGAGCTAGATCAATCTTTACACCTTCTGCTGAGACGATGTGGCCTAAGAGCTTACCTTTTCTGAGAGCAAATTGGGACTTTTTGGGATTCAAAGAGATCTCGAACTCCCTGCATTTCAAGAACACTCTTTTCAAATGCTTTAGATGCTCCTCATGACTGCTAGAATATACTATGATGTCATCAAGATATATGAGGACAAACTTGTCCTTTTCTCCCATGAAAGCTATGTCCATGGCCCTTTGGAATGTGGCCCCGACATTCATTAACCCAAATGGCATCTTGGCGTACATAAAGGTACCCCAGGGAGTAGTAAATGCAGTCTTCTCCTGGTCATCAGGGTGGACAGAAATCTGATTGTAGCCGGAAAAACCATCTAGGAAAGACATGACATTAGCCCCTGAAATCCTTTGCAGCAAATGTTCCATCTTGGGTAGGGGATAGTTGTCTTTCTTAGAGCATCTGTTTAGGTTTCTGAAATCTACACATAATCTGACCTCACCATTTTTCTTTCTTACTATCACTAGATTGGTAATCCATTTGGAGTATCTCAAGGGGATAATGATCTTGGCATCGAGAAGATTTTTAATTTCTCTTTCAATCATAGGCAGAAGAAGAGGAATGATAGGCCTGAGATTTTGTTTTAAAGGAATGGTGTCTTTTTCAAGAGGGATCTTGTGTTGAATGATATCAGGGTCATAAGTCTTGAGGTCACTATATTTCCAAGTAAAAAAATCAGAAAATTCCTTCAAAACGCTGCAATATTTGGAATTCTGATCAGCAGTCAATTCAGAAGAGAGATTTATGAGTTTGGGCTGGTTTTCACCCCCTATGTTATGCTGGTGAATAGCAGGATCTTTCTCCTTTTTATCTGGCTTGTAAGGAATGCCATTCTGATCAAAAAGATTTTCGAGGGGTACCAAACCTCGGGGTATATAATTGTTAGGTAGATGAACAATATCATGCTGACCCAATATTTGCATTAGCTTGGGCTTCTGGGATTCTTCTACATTTAGATTCTGTTGGTCAACATGCATATCAGAAAATTCATCTACCACTTGAAGAAATCTGTTAAGTTCATCATCATCCTCAAAAACTTTCCAATATTTAATATTGTCAGGTAAGGATGGTCGATATTTTACTTGGATGTCATAGCTGAGCCTAGGGGGCATGGGAGGAATGAACATGATGGCTGAAACAACAAGAGAATCACCAAGCTAATTCATATCCCTGGGTATATACGAAATTTCAAAAACATAAAAAGAATCTCGCACTTTCCATACCTCGTCCCTGTAGGCCTTCAATTTGACATGCTTGGATTGAAAGGTACTGTTTACCTGTTGTATAATGAGTTCCTCATCTCCAAATACCTTTAAAACTTTTATCCCCATCTTCTTGGCTGAGTTTAATCCCAAAAGCAAGGCCTCATATTATGCTATGTTGTTAGTCATTCTGAAGTCGAGCTTGAAAGACAAAGATATAGTCTCTTTTGAAGGGGAAATCAAAACTACCCCTGCACTTGCTGAATCTTTAGTACTAGCCCCATCAAAATACATGGTCCAGAATGAAACATCCTTATCATTAGATTGTTATTCGATAGGCTTCAAAAGCTGCATAGGAGTCGATTGAGAATCATCTATTTGAAGAATGCACGAGCCAAAATCTATATCCACAACATAAATAGGATGATTCATAGAGTTTTTTGCATCGTTGATGATGTAGGCAAGTTGATTCTCCCTGTAAAGTCTTTCCAGCTCCCCCCCAAACACCGGAATTGTAGCATATGACAGATCCATCTGCAAGGTACCTTCTAACCTTTTCCCCCATGGACGAGACAAGAGAAGCCCAAACTTAGGTGGGATATCAACAACCACCACATCCATCACCATGCTTCTCATTGGTAATTGGGAAAGGTTTATAACAAGGTCTTTGATGAGGCTTAGACATCTGAATTTCCTAGAATCAAAGGAGAAGAGATCATGATATGGCTTGGTGACCTCAAGACCAAGCTCATCCATCACTTCTTTGGGCATAAGATTATGTGACACCCCAAAATCAAGCAAACAATTGTGGAGGATTTTATCATGGACATTTAGGGATATGTAGAACGGTGGATAAGAATCATCTCGGTCTTCTATCATAGGCCCTATGGTTACTGTTGGATTATCATCTTGTAGGTTAACAAAATCATTAGATGAAGAGGTCTTTGGCTCAAGGGACTTCAGGATGGCTGATTTAAAGATTTCATTTTTCATGAGTTCAGTTAAAGGCATAGGTATCTTAACTTTTTGAATTTTTGATTCAAAATTAAAAGATAAAGCTGATCTATCCGAACCTTTAACCTCATTGGAAGGATCTTTGAGACTGACTTGCTCCTTGGCTGGGGGATGCATTTGCTTCTGCTACTATTTTGCAGGAGAGGAGGTATGTTTTTGAGGAGAAAGAGGCTGCTTGGTAGCAACTTCTTTACTCTTCACAGGAGCAGGGACTTCCTTACTCTTCACAGGAGCAACGACTTCCTTGTTCTTCACAGGAGCAACATTCAATGGTTTCAGATCAACACTCTTGGATCTTAAGTTATAACCTTTCTGATCATCTGTCAAATAGACAGATTCTTCAACACTTGCCTCTTGAATTTGCTGATCCATCAGGGATTCTTCATAGTCTACTTGTGTCAAAAATGAAGAATCATTTTCATCACCAAAACAGTTTATTTCATCTGCATCTTCGACTTCATCGTGAGATGGCTGTTGTTCTTCATCTAACATTGCATTTTGAAAAGGTGGTCTGATCCTCTGATCGTCAGCTGCATTCCTATCTCTTTGAAGGATCTGAACTTGTGGATTATTCCTTCTGTAAGGAAAAGAATTTGGATTTCTCGGGGAAAAAGCATTTGGCTCTTTTGCCCTTGCTGGTTGCTGATTCTGGACCTTCAATTTTGACATTTTGGATGTCAAATTGTCCAACATCTTTGCCATATTTTCTATTTTACTATTAGAAGAAGAAGAGGACTCAACAACAGACTTCTTTCTCTCAACCTTTCCTTTGAGCTTCTGAGATGCTGTAATGTTTGATTCAACCTCGAGGGAGGCATCTTGCATTAAAGCAAGTGTGGCTGATCGTCTTTCTCTAAGGATTAGACAAAAATCTGGATCAAAGGTAGCAGAGAATGTGATCTTTGCTGATGCATCGCTTGGTTTAATCTCTGCAGAGATCTTGCCAAACATTCTATTGAACCTCTTGATGAAGTCTGAGACTGACTCTCCATCTTCTCTCTTTAGATTTCTGAACTCAGAAATGTAGTATAACAGATCTCTTCTTTCTCCCCAGTGTTTTAAGAATACCTCATCTAATTGTCCAATACCTGTGATCAAATTTTCCGGTAGCTCTTTGAACCACTTCCTGGCTTGGCCATCCAAACTCTAAACAAAAACTCTGGTCCACACATCTTCTTCTGAAATGTTGATATTTTCGGCATAAGCATAAAAAGCTTCAATATGTTCTTCAGGCGTATAATCCCCCGCTCTGGTAAACTTTGGCATATATTTCTGATAATCTCCAGTTGGCATAGCTGACAAAGGGTTTGGCAATACAAGTGGGGCATACCTATTTGCCAAAATCTATTCCATCCTGGTTAAAGGGGCAGCCATGGCAGTCTTGGGAGTTGACACAGAAGAGGAACTCATAGGAGATGAAGGGGGAGATGTGATGACCGAGTTAAAATAGAATGGTTGTCTCACTTCACCTTGAGAAAAATTTTCAGAAATGGGTGAAAAATAAGATGCTTTGTAAAACTGACCAAGCAACAAGGCTAAATTTTCTTCTCCCTTAAAGGACAGATCATGAAGAATATCTTCAAGAACAGGCAGATTAGTGTGAGTGTATAGAACACCTTTTGTAGTTTTGATGGGTGAGGAATTCAAAGAAGATGAGGAAGAGGTTTCCTTTTGCTGAGAGGACCCTGTGATTATCTCTTTGGGATGGGATGAAAGATCGACCTCAAGAATAGAGTTAGTAATATTAGAAGAAAGCGAAGGTTCTCCTACCTTCAATATTTGAGATAAATTTTCAATTTCCTGAGAATTATGAGTTTCAGCAGCAGGGGATTCAACTAGAGGTTTTTTAGATATGAAAGGAGGAGTGTTGGCTTGAATACCTGAATCTACTGCCTTTGCAGATCCGGAAGCCTATATTTGCAAATATTTACCCTTACTGATGATCTTCTCAGGGTCAGGAATTGGTGTTGTCAGTGGGCCTTCTTAGTTCACCCTGGTGTGAGCTCTTTTTGGAGCCACTTCGTTTCAATGGAGTCGCCAGATAGAAAATTACAACCTGAATGATGTCCAGACTTTTTCTATCATCAAAGATGGAGCTATGTCGTCTCCCAAGGAAGCTGAGCTTCGATCTCCTCTCCCCGGCAATGGCGCCAATTTGTTATCTCTCCAGGAAACTCTCCTAGGCTGTAAGTCAGAGATGCCTGGTAACTTAATCTTTTGGTAACTATTTTCTCAATAAAAAGTGTGGGTTTGGATCAAGTCGGAGGAATGAATCATTTCTCACTCAAATCATGCTTAAACACATTTAGATGGACAAGGCTTTCAACCACAAATGTTCAGAGAGTTTACAAAATAAAGGGATGAATGAAGAAATAACTATTATATCAGCAGAATCACATATAAAACATATATGAATGGCCAGTTACAATAATCACAGGAATACTTGCAGAGTTAAACTTATGAATGCAGTGATAAGCTGACAGTTATCTGGCATAGACAAGCATAACAACATGAATATAATACCCAGGTGCAAGTACAGAATAGGCAAGAAGATAAAATCTGAACAAGTTATGGCAAAAGAAGCTTGTATTACTTCATATGAAAATGAGAAGTTTTGAGTTACATAATATGAAAAAAGTCTCCAAAGTCGAACCCTTGGTTCATGTTCTACCCTTATCTTTATAGCTTTACAAAGCAGTTTTGAGATCTTGAAAACATGGATCAAATAAGCTAAAGATAGTAAATCAAAATCTAGTTGCAAAAGATGTGGGATGATCCCCAAAAATGAGGTCAATCCCAGATTTCCTGGTCCTCCTCTCTTGTTGAGTGCTGGTGTAGTGCAGGATAGCCTCCCAAGGCTGAATGCTGACTCTCCAAGAGAGATAAATTCGAATCTGTTGATGTGAGAAAATGTCCTGATTTTTTGTCTTTGTCAAAGATGCCAAAAACCTTTGAAACACCTCCTCTTCCCATAATCTATCAAAAATAGCTATTGGATTTATCTTGATAATTCATCAAGTGTTCATTAGAAGAGGTTTCAAACCTTTCTAGCTCGAAAAACTTCKATCTGTGTAAAAACTCGATCATTTTGGAAATGACAGGCTTTCGGTGGTTAACTTAGAAAGCTCCTGAGAAAATTATCTACCGAAAGTCCTGTTTTTCAGTGGTTAATGAACAGTCGTCATGTTAGCCTAAACCACCGAAAATTCATCTTTGAGAAAACTTCAAAATTTCAAAAATGCTTACCTTAGATCCCTTTTTGATGTTCAAGGTTTCTTGGATGAGGCAACCCTTGTTCGTGCAAACCTACGAACTTCTACTGGTTGTGTGGAAGGCTCTGGTGTGTCTACCATGGTCGTAGCTAAGTTAGCCAGAGTATCTAATCTAGTTTTATCCTGTGCTGGTGATTGAAACTCCTTTAACTTCAACCTCAGAATCCCCAGCTGTCTATACAACTTCATGTTTTCTCTAATCAATACTCTGTTTCTGTCCTTAATCTTGTCATGCTTCTCTTTGAGGGTTTGGTTTGTTTTGAACAGCTCTGCATTTCTGTCAGTTAGGTCTGTATTATATTTTTTAATAACCTTTTCCAGGACTTTCATTTCGTAGACTTGTTGCAGGAGTTTGTTGATTTTTCGTGATCTAGCTTTTTTGGGCTTACTTGAAGAGGGTTCTGCCACTGATGGATTGTGTTCCTCAGTAGGAGTTGGTGGAGGTAAATTGGAACAATAGTCTGCACCATGTTTAGTCTRCACATTACCCTGTGTCTCAGTCAATTCTTGTTCTGTTTCTGAATCACTGTAAGGTAGATTTAAAGGGTTGTTTCCTGTAGCAGGGTCCTTAGACCGCTCACCTTCAAATTGCAGCTTTCTTTTGATACATTTCTTCTTACTAGAGGATGATTTTATGGGATCTCTTGGTGGTGAGATACCTTTCCTTTTCCTATGACTGCTTTTGGGAGTAACAGTCTTTCAACCACTGGTATTCTTAGTTTCAGCCTCTGGTGGTTTCTCTGTTTGGAATTCATTCCAGAAAAGAAAGAAACCCCAATCAACCTGTTTCCTCTGCAGAGCTTCCTTGACAAGAAGAGTGATAATCCCTTGGTGCAATAGTCTGCCAACAACCTTAGTAGGTTTGGCTTTAACTTGTTTTGCCATTTTAGTAAGAGTCTTGTGAAAATAGAAAGGTAGATTTATTGGTTCTCTACCTGTAAAATGGTTAAGAAGTTTAAAGTGATAGAACATCACTCTGTTATACCGTCCTTCATAAGTAATATACACAAAGATTTCTTTTAACAAAGATTGCCACTGTGGTTGCAAGAAAGACATAGGGATATCCTTTTTCCAGATCAGATCTTTGTGAATGGGTAATAGATATGATCTAAATTCAATGTTGGATGGCAATGTAGATTTAAACCAACAACCTCCTGTTCGTGGAAGACCTGTAAATTCTGCTATGGAAGCCTCATCTATGATAAACTCTTCTTTCCCTATCTTGGCAGACCTTCCATCATATGCAATTTCAAAAGCTTCAGCTACTTGTTGATGAAAACCGGTTAGTTTTTCACAGTATGTGAATACCGCTACTTGTTTGAAAAACTCTACTACCTCTGGGTGCGCCTCCAAGTACCAAACCCCATCTACCTCAGACCTCAACACTGGCCCTGCTTTCGGCATTGATCAATATTCTCTGTACCTACGATTATGGGAAACTGAGTGTCTGGGGAGACAAAGGTTCTAGAACTTAGGAACAAAGAGGGTATAACTCACAGAAGAACCGGTGGGACAGGATGACATAAAATTCGGATCACTGAGATCAAATGCTAAACAAGTTTCGAGCGACAATTTACCTGAGGGCATGCCGAAATTTTAGATTTTCAGTGGTGAATTCATTTAAAAACAAGACGAGTTTTGGACTTGCCTGATCACTCGACTCTAGTGGCACTTTGACTATCACCAGGAGAAACGGGATTAGGATCTCTGGAAATACATTCAATTGATGAAACTGTGAACTCGCGACTATCTCAGAAATCTACCGAATTCAAAATGATATGGAATGAGGATTTAATGAGGGATTAACGAGATCATGATGGATCATGTACTTGTGATTGGAAATGGAGGGAGGCTTTGTGATCATCATGCATGAATTTCAGTGACACCGCCGTGTCTAGATTTTGAAAAGACAATTGCGGTTGAAAGGACAACAGGAGCTTCAGATTTTCAGATAGACACCATCACAGTGTGCATAACTTCCAACTTGATCAGCTTTTGGCGGTTACGTTTCATCATTGCGCAAAATTGACAGCTGGCTCGTGCGAAAGCACGAGCTTTCCATTCTTACTGTTGAAACGCTTTCGGTAGTTAACTGCACTCTTACTTTGACCTTTTAACTGCCGGGAACAAAAGCTTTCGGTGGTTAATGAGCACCTGTCGGGTTCGCCTAAACCACCAAAACCTGAGATTCTGACTTTTGCTTGACCAAACCAAATCCAAAATTTCTTTTGGGCTTATTTACAGAATGCAGACTCTCTAACCTACTTACAAAAATTTAGGAATAAAATTTAGACAACAACCTATCACCTCAAAAAGCAAAATTTCCACCAATTTATTTGAGGAGATAACACTTCCTGTAAACCTTACCTAGCCTAGGATTCCTTACCCGGTGGAGCTTAGTCCTAGCTCGAAGGTGACCTACTACTGAGAGTGATGAGAAACGTGGTCTAAGGCTGGGAGGTTCGTGGAAGGTCTACACACAGTTGGTGGTGCGTGACAGTTTCAAAGATAAGTGTCACTATGTTTTGTAATTCTGTAATTAATTAAATTGCATACTTGTGATTCTTGCAATGTTATCACGTATTTTGTTGTGCATATGAATTATGGTTATTTCCATTACCTCTGAAATGCTAGTAGTAATTCTATGTTTAACTATACTTAAGCATTTTAAGTTCATTAGAATGCAGAATGTGTTACAAAAGTGTTTTTCCGCGTAGTGGCATTTGACCGACCATGGTTTTTATGGATGGGGGTTGCTATAGTATGGTATCAGAGCCTAGTTTCAATGCTAAACCTGGATGGGCCAGATAAGCGATCTTTGGACCGAGGTTTTGAGAAGAAATTGTGTCTGGAGGACTAATTTCAAACCTCAGAATGTTTCTGAGTGTCAACGGATTACTTGACCGTGTTACAAAGCTCAGGAGGGATAACACCTTTGAAGTGTTCAAAGGGAGATGGAGATCGAAACCATCGAATAGAAATTAAATTCAGGAGGGAGAACACTCACTCGTTGGGCAGAAGTCATTGAGGAGTGAATCAATCGGTCAAAATTCTCCATGGAGAGCTTGCGAAATTGCGAGGACCATAGGATCCAGTGGAGTTGTAAGGTGGTTAGGAGTTGGATGAACTCACCACCCTAATATCAAGAATCAACATGAACCGTTGATCATGGTCAATATGAGACGTTGATCTCATTTCAACCCACATCATTGGATCATTTCGCGAACTCGGGGTTCGTGATTTTGGAGGGCAGACCAAATTCTTGGTTTTGTGAAGTTCCAAGTTGCGAGGAGAAGGGAAGGAGATCCATACCATTGGATCCAAGCCATGGGAGAACCGTTGGATCAGAACCTTCGCGGGGTATCGCGTATCGGGGGTTTGGGGGTTGAAAGAATTTCTTTTTGACTGTGAAGTCGTGAAGTGATGAGCACCGAGGGATCGTACGAACACATAGCACATCCGTTAGGTGGGGCTGCATGGTTGACAGGTGGACCTTCTTAAGGACACCATGTATCACTACCTTGGTAGGAGACAACTGTGCTGTGGGCCCGGAGGATAAGAAAATCGAATTTTCAAAAGTCGGGGGTTGGAGAGGGAAGCGAGTATGAGAGCCTTGAGGAACGAAACCCTGAAACCCGAAGTACTGAAGTCCGTAAATCTTCGAAGATGGAAGAACCGTAGCAGATTTTAACCATTGGATGTTGGGTAAACGTGGGCCGTCGATCCACCCAATTTATGCAAATTCGGTAAATCGAAACTCCGACAGATAGACGAGTGTGCCTTAAACTATTCAAAGGTCGAAAGCCCAAGTAACACCTAGTAGTCTAGAATTTTGTCATGACCTTTGGTTACCAAGGTAGGGGCTAAGAAAGAGGGAGCTATCACCCGAAAATTACAGAGCCGAGCAGAACTCGAAAAATTTGTGAAGTCGAAACGTTTTCTTATTCGCGTTGGTTTATGAATGTTTTTGTTTTAATTAAGGGTTTAAGGCCTGACAAAATTTGGTTGACTGCATGTTGTGTGTGCAGAGTTCAACGAGTGTCAGGACAACTGTGAATTGCCACCGAGTATAGAAATGGAAGAGGTGCGGATTGCCTCCAATTCAGAGAACGAAAGAGAAGGAAGGGATGTCAACTTGGGAGTCGAAGGATCGAATTCCAATGGGCACGGAAGAGAATTTGATAAGGAAGGGAATATGATGAAAATCATTGAAAGATTGCAGAAAGATGCCCAGGCTCGTTGAGCCAATAGTCGAAAGCTCATGAGGGTCAGGGATCAACATGGTGAATTCAACTTAAAGATGTTGAAGAGCCTGGAAATAATAGAAAGGAAATTGGAAAAGGAGAGTGACACAAGAAAAACAGGGAGTCACAGGAGAGAAAAAGAAGATCAAGGAGTGGTAGCAGACATCGTCGTCGCTCCCCAAAGCATTCCGATAAGGAAGCACATAGTAGTTCAAGCCCATCCCCTACTAGAAAACACCGAATATCTGGAGTGGATGAATTGAAAGGGGAGATGAACAAGATTAAGCCTCCTACATTTGATGGAGAACATAAGAAGGAGGAAGATGTCGAAACTTGGTTGCTTGGCATGAGGAAATATTTTCAACTATAAAATTAATCCTCTCATGCAGAAGGAAGAATTGTGATGTATCAACTAAAAGGAAAAGCATCCATGTGGTGGGATCAACTTGTGTAGGTGTAGCACATTAGAGAGAAAGATATCACATGGAAGGAATTCAAGAGGTATTTCGAGAGGAAATACCTGACTAAAAGATACTATGATAGAAAGATGAAGGATTTCTTCAAACTCAAGATGGGCAGCATGACCATTAATGAATACGAATGAAGGTTTTTGGAATTATTGAAGTATGTTCCATTCATCAAAGATGAGGCTGTCAAGATTCAGAGGTATCTAAGTGGACTGCCACCTCCCAATGGTGGAAATATTCAGTGTGATGATCCTAATACTATGGAAGAAACAATAAGAAGAGAGAAATGTTTATATGAACAACAAAGAGAAAAGCCTACCTTTTAGAAGGCTTGGGATGACCAGAGGAAGTTTAAGAAAGAATAGAGGCAGAAGGGAAACGAACTTCCCTTTTTCATAAACAGTCCTCAAGAACAGTTGTCTCTTAGAGAGCCCAGGAAGGTTGAAGTGAGTGGGAAAATGTCAAGGCCACCACCTATGGAATGTTGGGGTTGTAAAGAAAACCATAGGTACAGATATTTCCCCCACATAAATGATAAAGTAAGAGTTCTCCACGATGTTCAGCAAGCTGAAGCAGTGGAGGACATGGGCAGTAGAATTCCAAGGATATACGCAGCCCTGGACAATAAGCAAGATGAGTATCAGTCACACATGATTGAAGTAGAAGGTATGATAAAAAACCAACCATTTACTATTTTAGTTGATTCATGGGATAGCCATAGTTATATAGACCCTAGAGTGGTGGAAAGTTTGCATTTGATAAGAAGAAAACATGAAAAGTCTTGGCTAGTGCATATAGCTATAGGAACCAAGAGGAAATTCATGGAGTTAGTCAAGTCCTATCCTGTAGACATGAATGGACTGAGCACGAAGGTCGATTTGAACATTTTGTCGTTAGGCTCTTATGACTATCTAATTGGGATGGGCTGGTTGGACAAGCACCATGACATCTTGGACTGTCGGAACAAGGCATTCACTTTCTTAGATGAAGAAGAGAATCAAAAAATAGTCCAAGGAATTTCCAGAGTTGTGGTTGTTAGAAAAATATCAGCAAAGCAGCTGAAGAAGTGCTATAGAAAAGGCTGTCAATTATTTGCAGCCCATGTGGGGGAAACGCCTAAGGATAAGGTGTCAAGTATTGAGGATCATGAGGTACTTAAAGAGTTTGAATATGTCTTCCAGGAAGTACCTGTACTACCTTTGAAAAGGGATATCGATTTATCTGTGAACTTGATGCCTGGAGCAGCTCTAGTGCCAAAGGCTCTGTACAGGATGAGTGCGCCATAACTGAAAGATTTGCAGCTGCAGATTGAAAAAATTCTAAAGAAGGGGTATATACGCCCAAGCATGTCGCCTTGGGGTGCCCCGGTCCTATTCATAAAGAAGAAGGATGGAATGCTGAGATTGTGCATCGATTTTAGGCAATTGAACAAAGTAACGGTGAAGAACAAGTATCCACTGTTGAGGATTGATGATCTGTTCGATCAGTTAAAGGATGCAAAGATATTTTCGAAGATAGATCTCAGATTGGGATATCACCAGGTAAGAATGAAGGATGAAGACATCAACAAGACCGCCTTTAGAACAAGGTATGGTCATTACGAGTTCATAGTGGTACTA
The DNA here is from genome assembly GCA_032191745.1 of Picea mariana. NCBI lineage: Eukaryota > Viridiplantae > Streptophyta > Pinopsida > Pinales > Pinaceae > Picea > Picea mariana. The sequence goes on along the minus strand of JASDQU010013804.1, from coordinate 44,706 downwards.
TTTGGGCTGTCGAACACACCTGCTGTTTTTATGTGCTTGATGAATGGTGTATTCAGGGACTATCTAGAAACATTTGTGATAGTCTTCTTGGATGAAATTTTGGTGTATTCCAAGTCAGAGGAAGAGCATGAACAACACCTAAGGATGGTGCTGCAAGTGTTGAGAGAACACCAGCTGTATGCCAAGTTGAGAAAATGTTTGTTTTATCAAAGGAAGATCCATTACTTGGGGCACATTATTTCAGAAGAAGGGATCGTCGTGGATCCTGAGAAGGTTGAGGACATTAGAGAATGGTCAGTGCCAAGGAATGTGGTGGAATTTAGATCCTTTATGGGTCTAGTGGGCTATTACAGAAGGTTTATTGCAGGGTTCTCAAAGATAGCTCACCCTATCACTTCCTTGCAAAGGAAGGATGAAAAGTTTCAGTGGACTAAAGAGTGTGAGAAAAGTTTCTAGCGATTGAAGCAGTTGTTAACCAATGCTCCAATCTTGAGGATTACAGATCCAAATGTGGATTTTGTGGTGTGAACATATGCGTGTAAAGAAGGGTTGGGAGGAGTTCTTAGTCAGAATGGATTTGTAATCTATTATGAGTCTAGGAAGCTGAAAGAGCACAAAAAGAATTATGCCACTCACAATTTGGAGTTGGCAGTAATCGTTCACGCTCTAAGGAAATGGAGACATTACCTCATGGGAAGTTTGTTTGAACTCAGAATAGACCATAACGGTCTGGAATATTTGTTTGATCAACCAACCTTAAACGCTAGATAAAGTAGGTGGATGGAATTTCTGTGTGAGTACGACTTTGAGATCAAGCATATAAAAGGAAAGGAGAATAAAGTGGTTGATGCACTCAATAGGAGGGGTCATGAATTACATGCTACAACCATTAGCATGTATCAGACTGATATTAAAAGCAGAATTCTAGAGGCTACAAATGTAGATCTGCAGTACAGAGAATTGGTAGCCAAGCTACAGTAGGGTAAGATGCCACAGGAGATGGAAATTTATAAATTGGAAACATATGGGATACTGCTGTACAAGAACAAAATTTTTGTACCCAATGTCCAGTGCTTGAAACAAATGATTTTGTAGGAGATGCATAATGTGCCTTATGCAGGACACCTTGGATATCAGAAAACAGTAGCAGCGGTCAAGAGCCATTACTTTTGGCCGTGTATGAAGAGAGAGATCGCTGAATACATCGCAGATGTATGGAGTGCCAGAAAGTTAAAGATTATCATAGACACCCAACAGGGTTGTTGCAACATTTACCCATTCTTGAGTGGAAGTGGGAAGTAGTAACGATGGATTTTATTACGGGATTGCCCAGAACATCCAAGCTACATGATTTGATCATGGTGGTGGTGGACAAGCTTACAAAAGATGCCCATTTTATTCCACTAAAAACTACTCACAAGGAAGCAGATGTTGTTGATATTTTCATAAGGGAAGTGGCATGATTGCACAAAATTCCTAAAACGATTGTGTCCGACAGAGACCTGAAATTCACCTCGAATTTATGGAAGGGATTGTTCAAAGGATTCAGAATGAATCTGAACTTTAGTACAGCTTATCATCCCGAGTCTAATGGAAAGACAGAGAATGTGAACAGAGTAATAGAAGACATACTGAGAATGTACATGATGGACAAACCATCAAGCTGGGAAGACTACCTGCACTTGGTAGAATTCGCCCACAACAATGGGTATCATGCATCTTTGAAGATGAGCCCATTTGAAGAACTTTATGGAATAAAGTGCAACACTCCAGTGAGATGGGATAATCCTGCTGATAGAAAAATAGTTGGGCCAGAGTTGTTCAAGGAGATGGAGGACCAAATGATAAAAATTAAGCATAATTTGAAAGCTGCCCAGGACAGGCAGAAAAGTTATGTTGATAAGAACAGAACCCACAGAGAGTTCAAAGTGGGTGATCATGTTTTTATGAAAGTGAAAGCTAACAGGAGTTCCCTAAAGCTGGGAATTTGCGCCAAGTTGGCAGCCAAATTTCGTGGTCCATTTGAAATCCTAGAAAGGATTGGGCCAGTTGCATACATGCTTGCATTACCTGCATCCATGACTGTACATAATGTGTTTCATGTTTCATTTCTTAAGAAATATATACCAGATGCTAATCATGTTATCGATTGGAATGTGATTCAGGTGGAACAAGAAGGTGTCCTACAAGTGCATCCTGTGCGCATATTGGACAGGGAAAACAAATAGCTTCAAATCAAGCTATAGGGTTTGTAAAGATCCAATGGACCTGGTACAATCCTGAGGATGTGACATGGGAGAATGAATATGTTATGCGGGCAGAGTACCCGCATCTTTTTGAAAATTTTGAAAAGCTTGCAGATGCAGTGTAAATTTTCATTGAGGACAGTGCAAAAATAAGGGGAGGGGATTGTAATGTCCCTAAGGCCAAACCCTGTTGTAAATCATGTATATGAAGTATAAATCTTACATTATGAATTGTAATTATGTTTTATAGGCTGGTGAGCCAAGTTTATATAAGTTGCTGAGCTTATGTGTTATTAGGCTGAAGACCTTAAGTGTTAAGGCTGGGAGCTTGCTTTTGTAAAAAAATATAAACACCGCTACATGCAGACCGACCACGATGAATGAGTGATGGGGGACTAAGCTTCAACAGAGTAGGTAAGGGATTAGGGGCTGGAAGGTTGGAAAGAGAGGCTAAGTGTTGAGCCTAGGGGCTTAAGTCCTTGGGAATAATATTTTAATATTATTCCAAAACCATGTGAAAATATGTTTTGTCTTAAGTTCTTGGGAGGAGCACATGCCTAAAAGTGCACACCAACTAATGAAGCACATGCAACCTCATGGGCGACGTGTGTCATCCCAGGTGCATTCAATTTAACCCAGGAAGTGAGTCGTGTTGGGGGTTCTCTTCCCATTCTTCCAATCGGGGGCATGAGTTGTTCGACATTCGCCATCCTCCGTCTAAACATGTTTTGGCCTTTGTGACTGGACCTATGCATACCTCACACACCTGAAACCTGTTGTAAACCGTGAATTGAGCTATGTCTCCTGTGTTTTTCTTGCTGAGAAGCCCGACACATCCTGTAAAATCGGAGTCGAGCTATGCCTTAGCGCTGACTGTTGTCATTTTTGGGTGTCCATAACCGTTTTACCCAGTTGGATGTAGTGGCCACGTAGTGCTTGACTGAATGTGGCTGGATGCCATTGTCTATACCTGGTTAAGCCTTGTTGTCATCCTCATTATGTAGGAATTGGTCAAAGAATAGGTTGCCAGGCCTTTGAGAAACTCTCTCCAGGTGAGAGAGTGTGCCGAGGAAGGAGAGAGCTCTTGGAAGGAACCCTGTAGCTTCCACAGAGCTCGGAGATTTCTAGTCCGGTCTATTGCTGAAGCATAAGGAAAGGGAGGTTAGCAGCTGAAGGACTATCTAGGTGACAGAGAAGGTGTATACTCTTAGGGTGGGATAGGCATGTGGGGAATGAGAGTCTATGGGCAGTAGGCATAAGTGGTTTCTGGGAGAGAATCCTCCTTCTTTTACGTGTATTCTTCCTGTAAACCTTACCTAGCCTAGTATTCCTTACCCGGTGGAGATTAGTCCCAGCTCAGGGGTGTCAACCTATTGCTGAGAGTGATGAGCAGCGTGGTATAAGGCTGGGAGGTTCGTGGAAGGTCTACACACAGTTGGTGGTGCGTGATAGTTTCAAAGATAAGTGTCACTATGTTTTGTAATTCTGTAATAAATTAAATTGCATACCTATGATTCTTGCAATGTTATCACGTATTTTGTTGTGCATATGAATTATGGTTATTTCCATTACCTATGAAATGCTAGTAGTAATTCTGTGTTTAACTGTACTTAAGCGTTTTAAGTTCATTAGAATGCATAATGTGTTACAAAAGTGTTTTTCCGCATAATAGCGTTTTCCCGACCGTGGGGTTGATGGCCGGGGGCGCTACAGATGATAACAATGGGGGCTATGATTCCACAAGAGAGGGTACTAAAGGGGGGATATAAGGGAAAACCCATGTTATCTTCCTAAGTTAATGTATCGTTACCATATAATCCTCCCTTTACTTATTAGACACTCAAACAATGAATTCATGTAAGGGGTTGGGTGAGGGAGTCACCTCACAAAATTTGTTGAGAGAATAGGCCTAAGTATAATCAAACATGGAAAGAGTGAGAGTATKCAAGCATGGGAAAAGAAGGAAAMTCGAATAGGGAGAGAGTAAAATTTACATGTTGTTTTGGGAAGCAAGAGGGTGTGTCATGTGCTAGGAAGAGAACCATCTATTCTAGCCATGGAAAGACAACTTGTTGGGATAATGTTTCTGGTAAGAAATAAGGTTGTATGCCTTTAATGAAGGTTGTATGCTATAATTTACATTTCTCGTGGAGGAAATGGATCAAAAACCTTGAGAATGTTGTCTTGAGAACTCCTAGAGAAGATAAAGTTACTGGAGTCTCCAACTATGAAATTCCTGTCAAACTGAGTGCACTGGATCCCTAGAGGGAAGTGAGAAGGCATAAGGGACTGCATGTCAAAGAAGGGGGATCCCATTCCTTGGGTTGTGCAGGTTGAAGGGAAGAGAGCTAGTGGACATGAACTGTTGTTGGAGTAGAACCTTGGTATTAGGATGCTAAAAGTGGAGAATGGAAAAGCCAAGAGGGATATACCTCTATGTGGTCTCATAGCCTCAACTTGGGGGTGTCTTGTAGTTGAGAGTAAAAGAACAGAAAGTATATGGTTGAGAGTAATATCCTTAATATGCAACCAGTTGGTTCAACTATTTAAATATAAGTTTATGTTATGTTTATTATGTAAGTCCGATTGTGTAAATGAATGTTGAATGTTGTAATGTTTTCTTGAAAGACTTCATTAATTTTTTAAATATGTTATTAATGAATGAGGAATTATCGGTGTACTTCCCCTTGGTGTATTTTGGTGCATTTTTAATCTATTTTTATTTAGTAGGAAACTGTGTTACAATTAGTATCAGAGCACATTTAGTTTTTCTAGTAATGGGTACATTACACCAAGGAAAATTGGAAAAGGACAAAATAATTGAGAGTTTATCCAATGTCAATATATTTATCGAATCAATGATTTTCGTAGACAATTTCAACATATGTGGGCAATCATTAGGATTGAATTTTACTACATTGATTTGCATGAAATTGTTGTCTATAGTGATCTTAATATCAATTATCAAGGAATAAGTAGAAATCCTACCATGATATTTTATCCAACAAAGGTGTTGTATTACATTCTCTTACCCTCCTTGTCCCTTCAAATTTTTCTTGTTCCTCACATGCACCTTTCTTTTAATCCTATTCATCCTCCATTCCCACTGCCTCATATTCCCTGATTCACCTCCTTTACCTTCCCCTTACCCACTAGTCCCCATAAATATAAATTCTTAGACACTTGATTTGTGAGTGGAAAGGATATGTGACCTATCATCCCACTCACCTCACTTCAATACCTCAATTGTACAAGAGATAAGTATGAAGAACTAGTGTGAAGAATCACAAGGTTAATGTCATGGGAACAATGGATCCCAATAAGCTAGTGGAATATCTCCATAGAAGGACTAAGAAACATGTGGAGATCATCCCACATAAAATCACAAAGACAATTAATAAGGGAACATGAATACTAGGGTAAAGAAATAAGTGGGGAGAACAAGGATGACAAAGAGAATAAAAATGGAGGTCGCAATGAAGGGTGGTGTTGAATCCAAAGTTGATGGTGAAGACAAGAATTATTCAAGAAGTAAACATGAATCCTCTGTTCTTAGATATGTCATTGAGAATGTTCATCCCTTCCATAACTTTAGTGATGAAAATCAAATTCTTTCTCTATAGTGTAATCCTCTTAGAGTGTTGTGTGTTGTGGGAGGGCCTAAATCCTTTAGGAATGGAATGTATGTGATTTGAGAATATTAAGGTATGATCAATCCCACTAAAATCAATTGAATCTATGATAAGGATAATTTCTTATGCATGAATATAAGCTAGGAGGTATCACAAATAAGTAGTTAGAATCTTGAATTTTGGTTGTTTTTTAGTTTCATTGGGTAGTAGTATAACTATTTTCATTGAACAATGTGTAATACAATATATCTAATCCATCAAGGTGGAATGACTAATAAAAACTATGTTATAAATAAACCAATATATGTATCTCACATTTTTCAAATTCTTATTCTATATATAATTTCGGTTTATATCTATATCTATCTCATATATCTATATCTATATTATTTTTTTATTTTAACCCTTTGTGAACATGGTGGCATGTCTTAAAGTTTGGATTCACATGGTTTGTATGGTTGTTTCCATTGGTTTATGGGAAGAAGAAAAATAATCAACATTCAATATCTTAAGTACTTAGTGTTTTCACACCTCCTATACTAGATTCATGCAAAAATATTTACCCTTAGCATCTTTATTGATTTCAACAGACATAATCAAACCTTCACATCCTCAATTCAGAACCTTTCAGTTCCCCAAGGATTCATACCTTGTCACAACATATATCTAAGGAAAATGTTCTAAGAGGGTTACATTATAGTGTAAGCATTGGGTTTCCATCACTAAAGAGTTGGAAGGGATTAACATTCTCAAATGATAGATCTAGGATTAAGGGATTCGTTTCTATTATTTGAATCCTTCTTGTCTTCACTATTTCCTTTGGATTCATCACCACCCTTCATTGTGTACTCCATTTTTTTTCTCTCCATTATCATTTTTCTATTCACCAACACTTTTCTTATCCCCACCACAACCAACTTCCTTATTTTACCTTCTTCTTTCTTTCCCCCATCCTTATTTCCCCATCCTTACTTGTCTCCATCCTTATTCTATGGGATGATATCCACTTTTTTCCTATATTTATATGGATATGTTCCACCATATTATTAGGATCCTTCATTCCATTAATAGTTACCTTATGACTCTTCACCTTAGGTTGTACATATTGAACTCTTTTTAAATTTGCATGCCAATCCATTGAGACATTGAATACTGGTGAGTGGAAGTGATACATCCCATATTTTTTCCTCTCATAATCCTAGTGTCCCATGATCATTTATACCCAAGTGGATCATCATGGCACAAGGATTAAAGGAAGGTGGATAGAGGGAATGAATGAGGGGGAGGAGTAAAAGAAAGGGGTAAGATAGGAATAAGTGAGATTGAAACAAAGGGGGAGTGGAAGAGAATGAAATAAAAAAAATTGTTGGGTACACTATCCTGATGGATTTCTCTTATTTCTTAATAATGTTTATTAATATTGGTATCAACAACAATTTAATGCAAATCGATGTAGTAAACATCAATGCCAATATAGTTTATTCTTACAATGCAAATGTATCAACATTTATACCTAGGTAAACTAAGGGGCATGGAGGAGGAAAATGGGGTGGATCAATGGGTATGGAGGAGGAAAATAAGGTGTATTAGGTGGGAATAGGGGAGGAGGGAGGTGTTAGATTACTGAGAGATTGAAAGGGGGGGTGAATCAATAATATAGCAATTAAATCCTTTTTAACCATATAATGCAAGTCTTATATCAATGTAGCATTATCATCCAATAATTACAAAGTAAATAAACAATGAACAAATGAGCAATCATACACATACATAGTACACAAATGTTTTTACATGGAAACCCAAAGAAGGAGAAAACCACAAAAATATTTTTCTTATATGTCTTGAAGAATTAAATTCATTAGAAGCACCAAATTCCTTTGTTTTCTAGCTGCAACTGGAAGGAGGCTCCAACCCCCTAGTTTCTCAGGCTACAACCTGAGGGAAGCTCCAACTCCCCAATTCTTTGTCTACAACCAGAAGGAGGCTACAACCCCCTAATTTCTTCGACTACAACCGGAAGGTGGCTACAACCCCCTTTCCTTGCCCCATCCAACTGTCCTAAAATATAAATGCCAAATGTAGACAACCTGTCACTGTCACTGAATCAACCTTTTCCACTATCAACCTGTCACTTTCAACATGTACCAATAACCTGTAACAACCTGTACAAATCAACCTGCATCAAACAACTTGTACCAATAACCTCAACCAACATATACCATGCATCAACCATGCATTGAACTTGACTCATCAAGATGTACCAACATCATCAACTATACACCTCATGTATGTACCAACTCATCAACTATACACCTCATGTATGTGCCAACTCATAAAATACTTGTCTCAACCATGTACCCAACATCTACCTCAAACAAGATGTGCCATATCTGTCATAAATAGACTCCAACCATGTTGCTGCCGCAATTTTTCTGTCTCGATTTTTCTGTCACACTTTCTCTACCATGATTTTTCTGCCACACTTTTCCTGCCGCACTTTTCCCGTCACACTTTTTCTGCTACAAATTTTCTCTATCAATAATACCTGCCCAAATAACCTTTCACAAAAATAGATATTCAATGATATTCAAGTGTGATTAAATGAGAGAGATTTGCCTCTTATTTATACTTTCTTGTAGCATTACACTTTCCTTATTTTAGGGAGTTCTTCATTTAATTTATTATTTAAATAATTTCTTTTGCAAACATTTGACTTTTGGGGGATTCTATATGACTCATGAGGGTTCTTCAACTTCATATGGCCATAAATATCTAACCGTGAGGAGTTATGTGACGTTCCACATACCATCAGAAATGGCATGACAAGCATTATCCATCTAGGATAGTTTCACTAACAAATTCACTGACCTTCATCTCATTATTCCATAATTAAGAATGGGTTCTCTAACCATACATCTAGGATAACTCAATCCGTAAAGCGTCTTCCCGTGAGGGATTTCACCATAAGGGGACCACTTTGGAGTTTATCCATTTGTACTTCTTATCAACCATGAAAAGACAATAATGAGTCATCTTTACATCAAACAAACTTGGGTCCATTACACAAACCTTTGTGCTACCTAGATTTCTTCAAGGGTTGACATCAATGAAAACCAACCTTAATCAACAATATCCCCCTTTGGCATTGATGGAAACACTCTAATGCAATATTGAAATCATATCACTCATGCTCCCCATGGAACCATTCCTCTATCCTCTACATCTATGTGACCATTGCTCTTCCTAGAACCATGCCTTTATCCTTTGTATCTGATAAATATCTCCCCCTTTGCCATCAATGGCAAATGTATCTTTCCATTCGGGGATGCTCCCCTTGACTAAATTGTCCTCTTTATGGTGATTCCTCGTGTACATCTAAGACATATAAGATAATCATTCAAAAGAATTCATTTTGGAGTAGAAATAACTCCAAGTCTTTGGCGAAGATACTCAAAGTCTTCCCATGGAAGTGGTTTTGTAAATATGTTTGTCACTTGTTCTTTTGTTCCCACATACTCAACTCTGATGTTATTTTCTGCAACCTGTTCCAGTAGAAAGTGATACTTGATTGGAATGTGATTTGTCTTGGAGTACATCACCAGGTTCTTTGAGATATTGATGATGCTTTTATTATCACAATAGATTGGAATGGGCTCATCATACTCAACCTGTATATCTGTCATAGTTTGTTTCATCCAAAGAACCTGTGTACAACATGCTGCTGCTGCAATATACTCCACCTAGGTTGTAGATAAATATACTAATGATTGTTTCTTTCTTATCCATGATACTAAACACTCACCTAATTAGAATGTTTCTCCACTGGTGCTTCGTCGATCATCAATACAACCTGCCCAATCTGCATCTGTGTAGGCAATAAGTGATAGATCCTTTCCTTTTGGATACCATAATCCAAACTCTTCTATTCCTTTGAGATATCTGAAAACCCTCTTCACTACTAATACATGTGATTCCTTTGGTGTTTCTTGAAATCGTGCCACCTATCCAACTACCTACATTACATCTGTTTTGGATGTTGTCACATATAGTAGGCTACCAATCATTGACCTGTATTTCCTCTGATCTATAGACTTTGAATAATCATTTTTGCTTAACTTGCAACTGGTTTGCATGGGAGTGATAACTGATTTGCAATCTTCCATTCTGAACCTCTTTAGAATTTCTTTGATATACTTGGTTTGAGAAATAAAAATTTCTTGGTGGATTTGACATATCTAAAGTCCCATAAAGAAGGATAGTTCTCCAAGTAATGACATTTCAAATTCATTCTGCATATCCTTTGTAAATTTTTGGCTTTACCTATCATCATCACTACCAAAAATAATATCATCAACATAAACTTCAATTAATAAAATACTATATTGACTTACCTTGATGTAGAGGTTGATGTATGCACTTCCTTTTCTGAACCCTTCCCGATGTAGATATTTATCCATTCTAGAGTACCATACTCTAGTAGCCTGTTTTAGACCATACATGGTCTTCTTTAATTTACACACATAATCTACATTCTCTGACAACTGAAATCCTTCTAGTTGTTCAATGCGGACTTCTTCTTCAAGTTCCCCTTTCATAAAAGATGATTTTACGTCCATCTGATACACTTTAATATTTTTGGAGCATGCATAAGCTAAAAGAAATCAGATTGCTTCCATTATGGCAATTGGGGCAAATGTCTCTTCAAATTCGATTCCTTCAACCTATGCATATCCTTTACATACCAATCTATCTTTGTTCCTTGTAACCTGTCCATCTTCATTCAATTTATTCATGTATACCCACTTTGTGCGGATCACATTATTATCCTTTGGTCTTGGAACTAATTCCTAGGTATCATATTTCTCTATTTGATCCAATTCTTCATCCATGGCCTTATACCAAAATTCATCCTTGTTGGCCTCTTCAAAATAGGTTGGTTCAATCATAGATGAGAGTGCTAGGTGCGTTTTTTCTAGTGAACAGATTCTTATTCTAGTCTCAACTCTTGCATCTTTGTTTCCAATAATTTGATCTGAAGGATGATTCTTCTGTACTCGTCTGCTAGGTGTCTTTGGAGGCACTTGATGAACTTGATCTTATGCTTCTGTCAAATCTTCTTCATATTCCCCTTCTACTTCCTTTTCATCTTCTGCTTCTTCTTCGTAAAGATGTTCCATTCATTCATTTTTGTCTTCCTTTAATTCTTGTCTACCTGTTTCATCAATTGTTACATTGATGCTTTCCACAACTTTGTTCAATCTCAGGTTGTAACACTTGTATTATTTCCTTGTACTTGAGTAACCAACAATTACTCCTTTGTCCACACGAGAGTCCAACTTTCCCATTCTACCATATTCTCTTTTGATGTAACATTTGCTCCAAAAAACTCTGAAGTGCTTCACATTTGTTGGTCTTCCTTTCCATAGCTCATAGGGAGTTTTGTCAGTGTTGTTTCTGAGCATTACTCTGTTTTGAATGTGAATTGTTGTATGCAATGCCTGTGTCCAAAAAACATCTATGAATTTGGAATCCATTCTCATTGTTTGAGCCATTTCCTGTACTGTCCTGTTCTTTCTTTCAACAACTCCATTCTGTTGAGGTGTCCTAGCAACAAAGAATTGACTTTTTATTCCATGACTGTTGCAGTAGTCCATAAATTCCTTTGAAGTGAAATCTCCTCCATTATCAGATCTCAAGCATTTTATTTTTGAATCCATTTCATTTTCAACCATTTCCTTGTAGATCTTGAATTTTTCAAAAGCTTCTGACTTATTCTTGAGAAAGCAAACTGCAATCATTCTTGTATAATCATCAACTAATAACATAAAGTATTTCTCACATTTTAAACCCTTTGTTGTAGTTGGTCAAACTAGACCAGTATGCACAATTTCTAGTGGTCTTGTCATTGAATATTCCTTTGATTTGAATTGGTCTTTGTTTTCCTTTCTTGTTGACAATGCTTGCATAAAGTGTTGGTTGGTTTTGTGATCTGGGGCATTTCTCTGACTGCTTCTCTTTTGCTGAATTTGACAAAGTTATCAAAATGTATGTGACCCATTCTTCTGTGCCATAGCCAACTTTCATCTTCCTTTCCTAGAAAACACTTTTCATTTTAAATTTCACCTAACACATATATGTTGCTTGAATTTCTTTCAACTGTAGCTATCAATTTTCCTGAACCTTCTTTTCTTATCTCGCACTTTTGTGAATTGAAAGTAAATTTATGACCTTGGTCACACATTTGACTCACACTTAGAAGATTATGTTTCATATCTTCTACTAGTAGAACATTTTCTATATTTGTATTCTTGTTCCCAATTCTGACTATGCCTTTTTGTTGGGCCCCAACAACCCCCTTCTTTATTTTTAATCAAAATCTAGGGTCCCTCGAAATTTTACTTGGATTAGTATTTTTTTTTTCCTTTAACTTGATTGGATTGGTATTGGTTTTCTTTGTTTTGAGGTCGGTTCGAGTTTATATTCTTTTGTTTGGTTTGAATTTCATGAAATTCAAATGCCATTTCGTTTTTCTTTATACAGAGTTTTGATGTTGATGGACGAGCTTCATAATTTGGAGTTTGTTATTACCTCTTCCTTATTGAATTTATCTGCTATGAGAATGGCTTGGTTTAAGACATCGATTAATAACAATGATTTTACAGGAAGAAAGTTTATTGTGACACATCTTTTCTATGACATTTGTTCACATTTGATCAAATTTGAATGAGGGAGAAACGAACATAGAAACCTTAATTTAAACTAAAACATTATTTTTTATCAACTGTTACTTTCGTTTAAATTATGATTATGTTTTCGTATTTTGATAATTAGAAATAATTTTCACAAAATCATTTGGTAGGTTTAATTAATTAAATTATTTTGTCAATTTGCATCTCATTTCAAAATAARAAAAAAAGAATTATCTATTATTTGTTTGATTTTGTGAAAACCCAAAATTAAAAAATTTTCTCCTCTCCATCAACTTGAAGCTTCTAGAATTTTAATATCATATTTGAAAGGAAAATATAAACGATATTTGTTTAGAACTTGTAGTTAGTTTAAATTCATTTTAATTTTATTATTCTAGATTTTGTTTTATTCACAATTTTTAGGTTATTAATTTGGTTTCTTTTTTTTTCACAGGTTTCTATTATCATTTATATGGTATAGATCTGATCATGGATTGATTTTATTATCTAAATACATTCAAGATAATTGATCCAAAAATAATATTGGATTGCTGCAAATAATTTATGAGCAACAACGAATAAGATTTGGAAATGCATTCAAGAATAGACAAACGATTTTGCGGGATTGATTGCAGCCAAACTGTGAGGAATCTGAAGAAACGGTTGAAAACCCATCTCCAGAATGGATCCATTTAGCTTAATTATGAGCTTTTTCCCAAACAAATGCACGATTTGAGAGATATTGTTGTCTCTTTACGAGGAAAATTTCAGGTGGCGAAAATTATTAGTGACGCCTAGATTGTTCATTCATTGCATAAATATATGAGAAAGTTCAGAGACCTACAATGCAAGAAATTAAGAGAAGGATTTTGATCCTTTATTTTTGTATATTATTTATTTTGTAACTTTTTCTTTTCAAATGGAGTAATTGATGGTTGGAATTTTGGGAGAATGGACGAGTATTTTTGAAGAATAATATGAAATTCCAGATTGCTTAATGACTTTTGTTCTATGAGTAAAATGGTTTTATTTTCATTATAATATTTTCATATTCTTTGAGTAATTGATTATGCATTGATTTAAATTAGCTTTAGTCTATTTTATCAATACATGCTTAATTTCTATCATTTATGTATTATTTTTTTCAATCTTTAAGAGTCTATTATCCCAAAAATTCTTCCTGGACCATATGATGAACATATTTTGTTGAAATTATATGAGAAAGAAGTTTACTCTTTGGATTTTATCCTGTGTAGACTATGGAGTGTTTTTTCATTGTCTTCTCATGTAATTTATTGATATGAAATTTTATCTGTGTAGAATTAGCTTTATTCTATTCTTCACATAATATTTTACGTCATGCTTTTCTTTATGTTGTTCATTATCTTTTCATTTAGTTTATATCTGTGATTGATCATCTATTCAAGTATTTTGAGTTTACATCTAACGCTAGATAGATGGTAACACAATTCCTGAGAATTGAAATTTCTTTCATTTTCAGTTATTGGACATTTCAAGGTCACATGATATATAATTATTTGTATTTCTGTCACCATAAACTCGCTCCAGAATATGAAACACTTCCTTGAATTTCTTCAAAAAGTATTATGCTTTCTTCTGTCATAGGTTTTCACTTGACACAGGACAAGGGGAGTTCATACTAATCCAGAGAGATGAATTTAGTTTATTAGTTCTGATCAACTAGAGGTTAGTTAGTGTATTATTTATTTAATTTGTTGATTTGTGAATGAAGAGTGATTGCATCATTTAAACGTCAATCTACTTTGTCTATTTTCATTATATCATTTACAATCTTGTTCATTCATTGTTCATTTAGAGTACTAGAATAATTTTGTTTGTTTTTAATTTTTTTTTAGATCCATTATCTTAAAACAATTATTTTCACAAGGCTTTTCTCAAACCTTGTAAATTGTATATAACCATTGTATATAAACACTGTTAGTTAAGCATTTGTAATTAAAGTGTTGATTGTTAGAGTAGTATTTTTAGTTAGTTCACATATTTTAAATTTTTTTAGGATCTTATCTTGCTAACGGATCCATAAAACCCGTTAGGGTAGATTATACCAAATGGCTTGGGTTAAGTAGACAACCCCAGACCTGATCTTCCCTTCCCGTTGATGGTGTTTCATAAACGCCCATAAAAAATTGGCACTAGAAGGAGGGATGAGTAAATTTAATGATTAAATGTTTTACCCCTTAGCCTATCATAATTCCATATTTATAAATTCTTCTTCTGTGTCATCTTGAAATACACTAGATGACAGGCCAGACTGACAAGTTGGCCTTGCTGGAGTCTTTGTTTTGAATTTATTTAATTTTCTATGGCACCCCAAATCACTGTGTTGGAATATGCTTTCCACTTCTCATTACCTTATATTCCCAACAAAACAGTGTCTCGCTTGTCCAAACTCACCTTTGATGGTGGGGGGGATGTATCTGCAAAATACCATATTAACAAGTTTTGGTGCAAATGCATCAAGCATGATATTTCCAATTTAAAGGTTTTATGCAGATTGTTCACTTTTACTTTTAGTGGTCGGATTAAACATTGGATTGAGTCTTTTCCAACATATCACATTATTGATTGGTTTCATTTTTTAGAGGAATTTTTAGATGCTTTTGAAATCTATGATTACAATCAATTATGTGAAGAATTTCAGGCTTTACTAATCAATGCAAATTCATCTCCAGAGGTATTTTTAATAAGCATCCATCATGTTCTCTATAATTTTCAACTTGATGACATGTCATTTGTACTAAATATCCTCTCTGATATTTGTGCCTTTTTCATCCAACCATTTTCAATCGCAAATGATGAATCAGATACAAATCCTATCACTCAATTGGGAGAAGAGTTTTGTTTGTAGGATGAGAGGAATCCATCCGAAAATTTTGAAGAAGCAAGGGAGGTATAATATATTGAAAAGGTTCTTACTGACAATCAAATTGGTTTTTCCTTTGAATCATTGTATATTCAGTCATCGACCATCGTGAAAGAAGATTTGATGTTGGGTCAAGGTGAATGTCCATATTCTTCTAACTCTTTCTCTAATCAGTACTTAAATTCAGTTATTGAAGAACACTTAGGTGATGAAAATGATCTTAAGTATTCTAACACTCCTATGAAACTGATTAGAGATGTCAATCTGCAATTTGAAGAAGAAACCTTAAACCTTCATCCACAAATCATACCTTATCCACAGGAAAGATTAGATGTTTGTCATGGAATTTTTTATTTATCTATCATACAAGAGGAAAATTTAGATCATCATATTATGTTGAAGAATTTATGACCAAAACAAAGTGAAATTTTTAAGGAAAGTGAAGAAGAATGTCTTGAGAATACCATTGTTAAATATTGTAGCTCAAGAGATTCTTTTCATGTGCTCATTTCTGATTCCTTTTACTCTTTATATCCCGGTCTCTTCTTAGATTATGGTGGACTCGATACTTTATCGATGGTATCTTACTCTTTTCCATCACAATCATATCTTTTCTATATGCCGACATTTGGTGAAATTAATTCCAAACATAACATTTATGAATTCGAATTTGATGCTCTTTCACTTTCATCACTCGCATGGAAAAAATACATGTTGCAAGAAGATTTTACACAATTTATTTTTGAAAAATACAATGCACTCATTCTTATGGAGATCAAATATTCTACATTGCATATTCATTCTTTGGTTAGTTTGAATTTTAATGATTATGCTTCGCATTTTGAAACGATCAATCTCATTAAAGGAAGTGTTCAAACCAATAATCTAATTGATGTCATGAATCCTCTTAGGATGTGTTCCCCATTGACAGATCTAGCTCATCGAAGTCATAGTTTGCATCCTAATTTTTATGACAGGATCTTAGAATGGCTTGAAGATTCGTATTTAAAAAATATTCATAATAAAGATAAAGTTGTGCTTTCTTTGTTTCTACCTAAATATCTAGGAAGTAAGCATGAGATGAATTTTTTAGATCCTCCATGTGAAGAAATTGATGAACACTTCGAGAATTGTCAGGAGGATGGGGCATTTCGGCCTTGGATGATGGTTATGTTAGGTCCCCATAATATTGACAATTTTCCAAACTTACTTACATTCTTCCATGCCATTATGACCCATATCACGACAAGATTGCAGAATGGCTAGAGGATTCATACATCAAGAAGTTTCAAAAGAATGTCAAGGTCGTGCTTGCTTTGTTTTTAACTGAATATATAGGAGGTAATCATAACATATATTTTTCATATTTGCAAATACTACATTCTTTTATTCTGTTTTTCGACTTTCTATGCCCTGCAGAATTGAAGATGCTCTTGTGGATGCACTGGAAATACGATTTTACTTAGCATTTTGATCTATCTAGAAGTTAGAGTAGGTGTAGGAATAGATTCATTTTGGGTTTTTCTTACCTTTTCATTCTTTTTTTCCTTTGAATAATGTAGTTATGAAGGCACATGGCTATGAAAAGAGAACCATCGTCTGAATATTGACAGGGAAGTTTTCTTTCAATTCCTTTCTTTTTCCTTTTCACAACTGTCTTGACTAAATGTTTCTTTTTCAAAACTTAGCAGCATCATGCAATAATTTCAGATATTATGAAGCATTAATAAATATATTAAGGATTTGATCTTTAATTCACATTAGTTTTACGCTAACAAACATAACTTACCACTACATGTAATTGCACTCATCTTGGTTAAGGATTTTTCTGTGACTTTTAATAATAAGCTTGGTCAAAATGATGTATCATGCATCACTATCTTAAGAAAAGAACCCTCCTATACACAAAACTATGAAATTTGTAGTTCTTCCTTTTGATCCTCATTCTCTATGAGAGGTTGGTCGGGTTTTGTTTTTGGTCAAATTTTTTTTTTTGAAGTTTTCTTTTGTTGTTTTGATTTTTTTTTTTTATATACTTTTGATTTTGAATTCCATTAATAAAATTTGATTTGGTTTGTTGTGTGTGTTGGCTCTTGGTTATGGAATCAAGGTAAGATTAAGGAAGAAAGGAAAAGTATGAACTTCACAGAAGGAACATAAATCGAGGAGGGGTCTAAGTGGTTAAGGAAGCAGAAAAGGAGTGAAGTAAAGGAAAAGCTATTCGTCGGAAGAGAAGATTGAAGAAGACAAAGGAGTGAAGAAAAGGGATCATGGACAACTCAACATGCGGAAAAAGATATCAATGAGTTCTTTGGAGCACCACGTGGAAAAGGAGGATGGACAGGTTGGCGAAGCCCTGAAACTACGGGTCAAGTTGACCTAGGGTTCATGCACGTAAGGTTTTGGATCTAGCGTTTGGACACCTAGAATTTTCTATGTAATGTATAAAAAAAGGTCTAGAAGACCTAGGAGAGATAGTTCTAGGTTAGTTCATTTATACTATGGTTGTTGTTGTTGAGTATTGTTGTAGAGAGCAATCTTGATATTGTATTGTAATATCTTCAGTTGGGTGTGAATATCAACCCTGTAGCTGGGTGTGTAGGGAGGGAAGAGGGAGAGAGAAAGACAAAGAAAATTGCAAGATAAGTGCGCAAATATAACTATATGTTTCCATTTAATATATCAAGAAACACAGTTCTGTGGACGTAGACCTAGGGAGAGGGTGAACCACATATATCTTGTTGTTCTATGTGATTGATGTTGTGTTCTTTTCCATATGATATACTGTTATTGCATTATTGTGTTAGATCAGAGATATAACTTGCTAAGTAGGCTTAAGAGAGATAAAGAATAACTAGATTGTTGTGTGTTTTTGACCTGGACCCACTTTGCATTTTCTATGGTTGTAGACACCTGTGTCTTGAAACCCCCTATTGCTACTTTGGGTGAGACTACATCTTATTCGCAGGTGTTGTCGAAAGGGCCAATAGTAAGGGATTGTTGGTGCACCATTAGAGTTGAACCCTAGGTCTGCCCCTATGCCAACAAATGGTTCTGTTTCCGGGACTGGGATCTGCTTGAGGGAATGTCAAGGTGGTTTCCTTCGAAGACAAAAATTCAAAAGTGGATAGAAGAACAAGAGAAGGACTTCACTGAAGCCCAAAACAATAATCCTAGCATTAGTACAAAATATTGGTTGGGAAGGTACATCTTCACCGACATACACGACATTTTCTTTGGAGGAATTCATAAGGAGTTATACGAGTGGTTAGCCGGACTAGGAGCTACCCAGTTTGAGATCAGATCTAGACCACTTGTGGTTTGGACAATGATGTTGATCAAGAAGGTCAAGAGAGTTGATCACACTGTGTCTAGAGCAGTGGATATTTGGTTTGATAGCACTATTGGAGGGTACATTACTGATTTTTCGATTGAGAAAGTCGAATCATATAGTCAAGCAGAGAGGTACTTCTTTAAGGGACCTAGAGGAAAGTTCCTACACTTTTTAAAAATGAGGATTAAGATTCTATTGCATGAGACGAATATCTTGAAGATACAATGAATCTAATGTTCAAGAATTCAGACAGCGATAGTGACACGGAGCTTGGACACATGCGCAGTGGGAGACCATTCAGAGAGGTTCCTCTTGCAAAGCTATTTAAGAAAAACTATAGAGATGAGGGAATCTTTAGTGGAGAAGAAGCATATCTAATAGACGAAGAGTATTCAGAGTTCGCAAGAACAAAGGAAGTAGGATATGAAGAACCTCACCGAGGAGAACCAGAAACTTTAGGCACTACACTTACTACTGAAGTAAGTAATATCACTCCTCTTGTTGTTTTAGAAGCACTAAGTAACCAGAGTAACCAGAGTAATCAAAGTAGTCAGAGAAATTAGAGTACTGTTACAAGAATTTTAGTACATACTCATTCAAGAAACCAAGGAAGATCTATGGTAGATGAGATGAGGTTACCCATATTCAAAGGAGATGGATTTAAAGATCCTGGCCAACACTGGTTCCTATGCGAAGCTGTTTGGAGAATTAAGAAAGTCACCGACAAAACTGTTAAGAGAGCTCAGTTCAGTACCACCTTGAGGGATCACGCACTGAGTTGGTACATAAATTTTTCTACAGCGACTGCACAACCAAACCACTGAATGGAATTAAGAATGCATTGAGCGTAGAATTCAAGAAACCTAAGTTGGAGTCACAATGTATTATAGAGCTGAAAGAAATCAAGCAGAAGGTCACTAAACCTATTTGGGAGTTCGATCAGAGGTTTAAAACCCTGGCAAACCACTTGGATTTTCAGATTCCAGATGAACAAAATAAAGAATGGTTCATTGTTATGCTCCTAGCACATATCAGAGTTCCTCTGATGCAATAAAAAATTGCTTCGCAGGCTGAAGCTCTGGAGATTTCCCTGAAATTAGAAGCAACCCCTATAGAAGAATCCATTCCAGGTATAAGTCAAATATTGAATTAGTTAACTAGTTTATCTTTATAGGTTGAAGATATGAAGAAAGACAAAAGAAAGGAGAAAAGAGAAGATATCTGGTGTATCATATGTAAATTAGAGGGACATGAGGAGGAGCATTGTCCCCTATTTCATGAATACTTGGCCTCTGGATAACCTAGTCCTTTGAAGCAGGCTATTATACCCTGGTGCGAGGTATGTAGAACTAGACATTGCCCTGGTGAATGTTATTATATGAAAAAATATGTCCAGACACCTACCAATCTTTATTGCACATTCTGTAAGTTTGTGGGACACGATGAGAAGGATTGTAGGTCTTATGATCTATTGCATGAAAGATCAAGGGATACATATAGAATTCAAGGAGAAACACAACAAGAAGGAAACAATGTGGAGATAAACTCCCCAGGAAGAGGAAACTTCAATCCTCGTGGTGGATTCAGGGGAAGAGGATGAGGTGGAGGCATGGGTCAAGGTAGAGGTCAAATTATCTGTTATAAATGTGCACAACTAGGACATTTTGCAAGGGATTGTCATAATCCTTGTACCACTTGAAACTATTGTAACTCGTTTGATCATGTCATCGAACATTGTCCAGTATTGTTGGCCATACTCCAAGAGAGGCGAGGAGGAAACCAAAAATTACAATTAATATCAGCAGAACCTCACGGTGAAGACCCCAGAGTCATTTTTATTACTAGAGGAGGTGTTGTTACAGGAGAAGACAGAGTGACTCCAGGAAAGACCGTAGAAGGATCAGGGACCAAAAGAGCTGCAAAGAAGGCACAATTGTTTGATCCAAGGAGAGAGAGGCATAATTTTGAATAGGCAAGGAAAGAATTTGTAGAAGGACAAGATTCTTCATCTAAGGTACAACCATAAGTAAGGGAATGTGGAATTCCTATGGCATTTGATCAGTCTGCTAGGAAAGGAAAAGAGGTAAGCAAGATTATGGAGTTATTATGTACTTGCATTAATTTTATTAAGGATGAAAGAGATGTAAAAGAGCTACAATACTTGATAAGACAGTATGAGATAGAAAGGGTAGATCCTCTATTGAATAAAGTAGTACATCAAGTATCGAGAAAGAGAAGGACAAACAAGGAATTACACCTTAATGCTCAGATTGGAGACTATGATGTGGACTATCTGGTCCTCGACTTAAGATCAGAAGTCAATGTTATGACGAAGCAGACTTGGGTACTGATGAGAAAACCTAGACTAATTTACTCTCCCATCAGGCTCATGATGGATAATCAGCCGAGCGTGAGCCCCTTTGGAAGACTAGAGCATGTTCCTATAGACATTGATGTGATAAGGACATTTTCAAATTTCAAAGTGATTGAAATTGTTGATGATAGTTGTCGCTATCCTACGCTGTAAGGAATTGATTAGGATTTCAACAATTCCACTGTTGATGACCTAAAAAAAAGAAGAATGACCTTTGAGGGTAATGGCCTTAAATTCATCGCACCTCTGGACCCAGAATAAGGTCATAGATACACAAAACCTATCAGAGAAGAAGACCATGCATATGATTTATAGAACATCTACAAGCTGACAACAAGATAGCATGATTACATTAATCCTACAACAGATGGAAATCTCAGCTGGCGAAGTGAAAGTGCATGTTCATCAGATTGAGAAGAGGCATTAAAAAACTGACAGAATAGGATGTATGAGGTCTCCACATGACGATGTACCATATTGGGCAAATAAGTTCATTGGAGTGGCATTGAAGTAAGTAATATTCCAACATTTGATGGTTTTAATCACCTAGAGACATTTCTAGCTGAATTTGATAAAATTGTACCAGTACAACAAAGGATGTTGGCACTGGATGAGGCATTGAAAGACACACCAACTATATGGTGGGGAGCACATAAGAGGAACATCGCGGAGTGGAAACAGTGTCACACCTTATTGACAATTCACTTTTCAGACCAATCAGAAGGATGCAAAGATTGTTACACTAGCCAGAGTTTTCATAAGGACCACATGCGAAGTTGTGAGGAAGCCTAGAGCAACACTCCTAAAGAATAGTGGGTGCATAAGTTAATTAACACCTTGGATACTACGCCTATCAATTGGTATCTTCAAGAAAAACTATGCCTCATCACTAGAGACTGGTATGGAATGACTCAGAACTTTATAACTAAGCTTTTATTTGAAATTTAGTACCCTACAGTAGATCAATATTTACAAACTATGAGAAAAAAGGTCTTTGAGGAGGCACCTAACCTCCCTTTTACCCAAGAAGGAGATGAATGGACTGCGCCTCTTCAACATTTACAAGATTGCTACAATATTAATGATGATGAGGTTGATGACCCTAGAGATGTAAACATTGCTGAAACTGAAGGTCAAAGAGACATAGAAGGACCATGGATTGAACTACCTTTTATTGGACATCCCATTAAAATTAAGAAAGTTAATATTGGAACTGAGCTAAAACCTAAACTAGCAAATGTGGGAGACTATTGGTATGATGCTACTATAAGAAAGATCATAGAACTATTGCATGAATATCAGGACTTGTTTCCAACCATGTTCAGAGACATGAAGGACATTAAAGGGCCCATGGGAGAAATGAAGATCCCCTTAAGACCATATGCAAGACCTATCAAGTAGAGGCCTTATAGATTGAATCCTAAATATAAGCAGAAAGTTAGGATTGAATTGGATAGAATGTTGGAAGCAAGAATCATAGAACCTGTTGAAGAATTTGAATGGATTAGCCCCATGGTGGTCCAAGATAAGAAGATAGGAGAAATTAGAATTTGTGTTGATTTAAGGAAACTGAATGATGTATGCCTACATGATCCATTCCCTACACCCTTTACTGATGAAGTTCTAGATAACGTAGGAGGATAGGAGGTCTACTCATCCACAGATGGATTTTCAGGTTATCACCAGATCATGATTGCTAAGGAATATCGACATAAGACCACATTTGAAATAGAATGGGGTTCCTTTCATTACATAGTGATGCCCTTTGGCTTGAAGAATGCACCAGACATGTTTTCCAGGGTAGTGGTTGAAGAATTTAAGGACTTTCTACACAAGTTCTTGGAAGCATATTTTGACGATTGGACTATTTTTAGCCTAATGAAAGACCACATTGAATGTTTGAGATTGATGTTAGATAAGTGTAGGCAATGTCAGATTTCCATGAATTTGAAAAAGTGTATTTTCTTTTCACACTATGGAGTGTTGCTAGGGCATATTGTGTGTAAGAAGGGATGGTTGGTGGATCCTTCCAATATTTACATCATTGTTGATCTACCTCCTCCCACTTCAGTTAGATAGTTGTGCACTACATTAAGGTACACTGGATACTATAGGAAGTTTATTAAGGGGTATGCATAGATAACAACACCCATGGAGAAGCTATTAAAGAAATATAGTGAGTTCCAATGGATAGAAGAATTCCAACAGAGCTTCGACACTCTAAAATAGAAAATGGTCACTGCATCAATCTTGGTTTTTACAGACTAGAGTAAGGAGTTCAATGCCCATGTAAATTCTTCGTCCATTGCATTAGGAGAATTTTTAGCACAGCTAGGTGTAGGAGACATTGACCACCCTATAGCCTTTGCAACCAGGAAGCTTTATATAGATGAAAGGACCTATACTATGACTGAAAGAGAAGGCTTGTCTATGGTATATGTGTTGTAGAAATTTAGACACTATTTGTTGGGAAGACATTTTAAGATGTTCACTGATCACTCTGCATTGAAATACTTAGTCAACAAGCTAGTGTTGGGGGGAAGAATATGCAGATGGCTATTGCTATTATAGGAATATGAATTTGAGATTATGGTTAATATAGGAAGAATGAATAAAGGACATGACCACTTATCCAGGTTGGAACATGGAGAGGAAATTACTATTCTAAAGGATACACTTCTAGATGCACAGTTGTTGGCCATCAGAAAAGTTGATGATCACTTCACCGAGATAGTTCAGTTCCTGTCCACAAGAATGGAAACTCACAAGTACATAGTTATTTAGAAGAAACAACTGGAAGTCCATGCATCCGACTTTCAACTTATAGCTGGACAATTGTATAAGATGGGACCAGATGAGATCTTGAGGAAATGAGTTATGGAGGCATAAATACCATTGATTCTTGTAGAAGTGCATGAAGGCATCGTAGGAGGACACTATCTAGGGAAAGAAACAACGCAAAAGGTTCTCAGAGCTGGCCTCTGGTGGCCTACTTTACATAAATATGCTAAGGAATACTACAGAGCTTACGATGTATGTCAAAGAGTAGGAAAGGCGTCTAGAAGGGATGAGATGCCTTTGGCACCACAATTAACACTACAAGTATTCAAGAAGTGGGCCATTGACTTTGTGGGACCTATTAACCCACCAGGAAGGTGCACATGAGCTAGATACATTATCACTATGACTGAGTATTTGACCAGATGAGAAAAAGCAAGAGAAGTTAAGGATTGTAGTGCAGCTACAACTGCACAGTTCATATTTGAAGATATTATAACTAGGTTTAGATTCCCTAAGATCCTCATGAGTGATCAAGGCACACACTTCATCAACAAAACTATTGAAGCCGTGACTCAGGAATTTGAAGTTCATCATCAGAAGAGCACTCCATACCACCCACAGGAAAATGGTACAGTTGAAGCTTT
>JASDQU010013804.1:0-19528 GCA_032191745.1 Picea mariana | reverse complement strand
GAGGGAAGAGGGGCTTAGGTACTAGGTGCAATTGAAACTGGGTACCAAACATAGAAAAGACAGTCTGCACAAACATGGGAGGGATAGAGCAGAAAGCATAGGATTCTTTGTGTAGTTTGCAGTCGAAGTGATACATAAGGTTCAATCTTGCAGTGACTCGGGACGAGTCACATGTGAGTGTTGGGGGCTTGTTGGCCCTTGGTTATGGAAGTAAGCTAAGATTAAGGAATAAAGGTGAAGTACAAACTATGTGGAAGGAACATAAACTGAGGAGGGGTCGAAGTGGTTAAAGAAGCAGAAAACAAGGAGCGAAGTAAAGGAAAATCTATTTGTTGGAAGAGAAGATCAAGGAAGACAAAGAAAAAAAGAAAATGAATCGTGGACAACTCAACAAGAAAAAAGTGATATCAACGAGTGATTTGGATCACCACATGGAAAAGGAGGACGGACAGGTTGGTGAAGCCCTGAAATCATGGGTCAATTTGACCTAGGGTTTAGGCACCTAGGGTTTTGGATATAGGGATTTGACACCTAGACTTTGCTATGTAATGTATAAATAAAGGTCTAGAAGACCTGGGAAAGTTATTTCTATTTTCGTTCGTTGATACTATGGTTGTTGTTGTTGATTATTGTTGTAGAGAGCAGTCTTGAGACTATATTGTAAGATCTTCAACTGGGTGCGAATATCAACCCTGCAACTGGTTGCGCAGGGAGGGAAGAGGGAGACAGAAAAAGAGAGAAATTTGCAAGCTAAGTGCACAGATATAACTATATGTTTCCATTTAATATATCAAGAAACATAGTTCTATAGATGTATCCCTAGGGAGAGGGTGAACCGTGTATATCTTGTTGTTATGTGTTATTGATGTTGTGTTCTTTTCCATCTAATATACTATTATTGCATTATTGTGTTAGATCAGAGATATAACTTGTGAAGTAGGCTTTAGAGAGATAAACAATAACTAGATTGTTGTGTGTTGTTGACCTTGACCCTCTTTGCATTTCCTTTGGTTGTATACACATGTGTCCTGCAACCCCCTATTGCTACTTCTGGTGAGACTGCATCTTCTTCGCAGGTGTTGCCAAAAGGGCCTGATCTGGATTTTATGAGTAGAACGAAATGAATACAGATTATTAATAGGTGCTTAGCACAAAATAACAGAGATACAGTAAAACTGGTTTTGTATTCAATAACGAAATAAGATGAAACTATAAAATGCAGTGGAAACAAGCTTGCTGGAATGGTGGCAGCTTATCTCTAAGAAGAGATGTGACTACAACGTGCATTCACAACAAGAAGGTTACAATGAGGCTCTAAAGGCATTTTTACAATAAACAAGAATGCAAAAAACCCTACACATCTAAAAACCTAACCCTAGGAGATGAAGTGCCAAAAGTCACGTGGGCCCTGTTTGGGTAAGTTAGTATATCAACTTCCCGGGGTTGTAACTTTTGCATACGATCTCCGTTTTAGGCGTGTGATAGCCTGTTGGAAAGGTATTATTGAGGAGATTCATTTTGGGGGATCAATCATTATTTATCCTATCATTGAGGAGCTCGATCCTAAAAAACCTTCATTTAGGCCCTCAAAATGGCCCCGAAAGTTAAAATTGCTAAAAATAGTAAATTGCCAAAATTGTTAGAAAACTATTTTGAGCCAGTTGGAAAAGGTGGGTGGCCACCAATATCCATATGGATCAATCCTCCGTCCTTAGGAAGAAATGGTCTCCATTGCATTGAGGTCCCCCATCAGATGAGGAAATTTTTGTTGAATTTGGCCTCGGGTGAGCCACTTGCCTTGGTGTAGAAGCTTCTCTGCTTCGACGACTCGATAAAGCTGGATCATTTGTTGTTGACTTCCCTTGATCTGTCTGTCCACAATATGATCATTGGATGCCTATTGTATGCAGTTGGGATTGAGCTTTGTTGGTGTCAGTTGTTCTGCTACTTCTGAGGTGTCCAATAATGGTGGGAAATAAGGGCAAAGGAGATCCACGTTGAACACTGGGTGTAGGACAAGGAAATGAGGAATGTTGAGCTCAAAAGAATTATCCCCCACGACCTTGGTGATAGTGTACATCCCATAACCGAGTGGGAAAATATTCTGATGGGGTCCTGTAAGGTGTTCTTTCTTCAAGTGCAACCAAACTTTGTCGCACACCTGAAACTTATGTGCACCCGATGTTGATCATGGAGTTGTTTGTACTTGTCATTGGACTTCTGTAGGATATCCTGAACCTGTTGGTGGATGTGATGGATCCGCTCAATGAACTAGGTGGCTTTGTCAGCTTTAGTTGGAGCAGGATATGAGTCGGTCGACGTGACCGCAAGGGGAAGTGCAACATCTATGGGACCTAATGGTTGGAATCCCAACCCCACTTGAAAGGGGTTGTGGCCGGTTGAGCTATGCAGGGCTTAGTTGTAGCTATGCTAGACATAGGGAAGGCTCTCATCCCATGTGTGAGGGTTCTTTGAATTATACACACAAAGGATATGCACAATGATTCAATTTACAACCTCGGTTTGGCCATCTATCTAGGGGTTGAAGGCCATGGATGTGGTGAGCTTGGTGTCCAGCAGTGAATAGAGGCTCGACCAGAATGTGCTGAGAAATCGACCATCCTGATATGAGACAATGGTTTGTGGGATTCCAAAATGTACCCAGACTCGTTCAAAGAAAGGCTTGGCAGTGGCCTCTGCTATGATGCTCTTCTTGTAGGCAACCATAATTGCCATCTTAGAAAAGTGATCAACAACCAAAAAAACACAGTCATTTCCCCACTTGGTGGATAGGAGGCCCAACATGTAGTCCATTGAGATGGATTCCCATGGCCTGTTAGGAGTAGGAAGAGGGGTGTACAGGCCCTGTGTCTTAGTGGTCGGTTTGGCAATAGCGTAGGCAGTGCAGGACCCAATATACTTGCTGACCTCCTATTGAAGTTTTGGCCACTAGAAATGTTTCTGTAGCATTGCCACTGTATTTTCAACACTGAAGTGTCCTACCACCCAACTGTAGTGGGATTCCCAGATCATCTTTGCTCACTCACTTGATGGAACACATATGTGGCCCAAATGACACAAAAACCCATTTTGAAGATGGAAATTATTGACAATTGCATCTACACCCAACATTTGGTAGGTGGTGGTGAAGTTAGGGTTTGTCTCATAGAGTTAGGGCCATCCAGATGTCTCATGGCCACAAGAGTCTAGCACCATGGTGAGTGCAGTGACTGGCGGTCTGCTGAGGCAATCAACGACGCGATTGGTGCTTCCTATTTTATACTTGATGTTGAGGTGGAATTGCTACAAGTATGTGGACCACTTTTGATGGTGATCATTCTGCAATTTTCCCTGTGTCTGCATGAACTGCAGTGGCTTATGATCAGTGTGGATGACTGTCTCCTTCCCAATAATTTAATTTCTCCATTGGTGGCATGCTTACACAATGGAGTACATTTCTTTGTCATAAGTAGGGTACTTACGGACAATATCTATAGTGTCTCACTATGATAAGCCATGGGGTGGCCGTGCTGAGTGAGAACGATGGCCACGACATAGTCTGAAGCATATGTCTCGACTTCAAAGGGATGTTGTAGGTATGGTAGTGAAAGTATTGGGGTTGAGCACAAGCGCTGCTTCAAATCATCGAATGCTTATTGTTGGGACCGTCCACACACAAATTTTTCCTTACCACCACCCTTGTTTATTTGGCTGAGGGCCCATGCAATATGGGAGAATCCCAACATGAACCTGTGGTAGAAATTGGCAAGGCCCAAGAAGCTCCAAAGCTCAGTGAGTGTTGTTGGGGTTGGCCAGTCATGGATGACTTGGATGTTGGCTGTATCCACATGTACACCATGCTGATCAATGATGTAGCCTAGGTAATGGACCCTATCCATGCCAAAGGAGCATTTTTCCAAGTTGGCGTATAGCTTGTGCTACCATAGGGTGTGCAAAACCTACTGAATATGCTGCAAGTGTTCAGCCCAAGTCTTGCTATAAATTAGAATGTCATACATATACACCACTACAAAAGTATTGGTGAATGGTCACAGGATATCGTCCATCATCCTCATGAAAGTGGATGGATCATTTTTCAAACCAAAGGGCATGACCAACCATTCAAAAAGGCCTTCCTTTGACTTGAAGGTGGTCTTCCATACATCTGTATGTTCTATTGAGACATGGTGGTAGCCAGAATTCATATCAATCTTACTGAAGTATTTGGCCCCCGTGAGTTTATCAAATAGGTCATCGAATCGGGGAATCAGGTACCAATTTCTGACTATGATTTTATTTAGAGCCCGATAATCAATACATAGTCGCCAGGTTCCATATTTATTCTGTACGAGTATGATTAGGCTCCCGCAAGGTGATGAGCTAGGGTGGATGTGCCCCTTGTGGAGCAGTTCTTGGATTTATCGCTTGATCTCTTCATTCTCTAAGAAAGAGCGATGATAGACTGGCCCATTGGGCAGCAGTGCGCTTGGGGTCAGATCGATGGGGTGCTTGACCTGGAAATGCAGAGGTATGCTTGTAGGTGAGGAGAAGATATACGAGTATTGTTCCATGACCTTATCTACTTGCTTCTGCTGTGTGGATAGGTCTGTCGCAAAGACCCTGGATGTGGCTGTGATCTTTCGCTTATTATGAGAGCGAATCATGAAGAAGACAAATTTCCCCATCTGAGAGATGACCTTCCTGCATTTCTTAGCAAAGATCAAGGAAATAACACTAGGTGGGACTGCCTCGGGTATCGTGTACAATTTCCTGTTCAAAGTAATAATAACACTACGAGGCCTAGAATCATATACAACATGACGTTTCCATAAATAAGGTTGGCCCAAAAGAACATCACAAACTTCAAGAGGATACAAATCACACAATACCTCGTCTTTGAAGGGCTTTATGCCATACGATAGTCGACATTGTTGGCTGACGCAGAGATCGCATCCTTGGCAGAGCCATCCAATGGTGTAGGGTTGTGGGTGCGGCATCTTTGGCAAGGCCAACTTCTTGATGACCTCTACTTAGATGAGATTATTCTGGCTACCGCTATCAATAATGAAGTGCAGCGGGGTGCCTTTTACCCACATCTGTGAATGGAAGAGGCGCTCTCCTTCTTCTGGCTCGTTTGGTGCACTAGGCTGGAGAGTGGTGGTAGCAATGGTGGCACTAGGTTCTAAATCAATGATCTGTCTTCCCCTTTTTGGTTCTAGATCAGAGTTAGAATTCACATCTGATTCAGAGGCTTTCACTTCAGCCACCAGCGACTGCTTTGAGTGGAAGTCAATAATGTTATGTCAAGGGATCTTATGGAAGTTGCACTACTTCCTGGTATCTTTCTTTGTATTTTCGATGTCCTTCTTTTCTTGTGGCTTGGACTAGTTGTCCTGATGTTGTCCATATTTGATCTGTCCTTTGTTCGATAGGTTGGGTTTGCACTTTCCTAGCTTTTGTTGTGCGGGGTTCCCAGGCCCAAATTTCCGCGTCTTTTGTTTGAGCTTCTACTCGATTTTGACGGCATATCGATAGGCCACGCCCAAGGATGAGATGTACAGAAATTCCATTTCGGTCTGGATGTATCTATGTAGAGCACCATGATACATGAGCACCAGATGTCTCTTTGAATCTTTGATACCCAACTTGGTACGCAAGGTATGGAAGATATTTGTGAAATCTGAATCTTCTTGGTCTCTTTCTTGCCGCAGTGTGGTCCATTTGGTATACAGGTCATCATAACTTTCGACAGGGTAGTATTGTTCCTTAATAACATCCATGAAGGATTCCCAAGTGGTCGTGACTGAAAATAATGAGGTTTCCTATGTTTTCTTTTGCTCACAAAAAGTTTCCCACCAATCTTTGACATGGGGAACGACTTTGAGGAGTGCAAAAGTAATCTTTTCTCTATTCGAAAAGTTATAGACAGAAAAATACCCTTCTAGTAGATTCAACCACTTGTCTATAGCATCTATGTCTATATGACCTTCAAATTTAGGAATATCTAATTTTATTTGTACCTTGAAGGGGGCGGTGCCTCCGTTCAAAAAAGATGCGTCGCCTGTTGGTAGCCGCCGAAGGATTTGCGCGAAACTATCCACCATCTCGTTCCTCTGTTGCGTGAGGGATTCCTCAATAAATAGTTTGAAAGGATATCCTATCCTATCATCTTTATTTTCTCTTGCCATGGGAGGTCTCTTGGGCATGCGATAGTTTCTGTCCTCAAGAGAAACAAGCTCGAGACCCAACTCTTTGTACTCTGACCTTGTTGGGGACATGCATTAAGACGACAAGAAGTAGACTACTCTGATACCACTGATATAGATTTTATGAGCAGAACAAAATGAATACATATTATTAACAGGTTCTTAACACAAAATAACAGAGATACAGTAAAATTGGTTTTGTATTCAATAACGAAATACGATGAGACTGTAAAATGCAGCGGAAACAAGCTTGTTGAAATGGTGGCAGCTTATCTCTAAGAAGAGATGTGACAACATCGCGCATTCGAAAGAAGAAGGTTACAATGAGGCTCTAAAGGACTTTTTACAATTAGAAAGAATTCCAAAAACCCTAGACATCCAAAAACCTAACCCTAGGGGATGAAGCACCAAAAGTCATGTGGGCCCCGTTTGGGTAAGTTAGTATATCAACTTCCCGGTGTTGTAACTTTTGCATACGATCTCCATTTTAGGCATGTGATAGCCCGTTGGAAAGGTATCGTCGAGGAGATTAATTTTAGGGGATCAATCATGCCTTTGGTTATGTTTTAGGAGCTCTATCTCAAAAAAACTTCATTTAGGCCCTCAAAATGGCCTTGGAAGTTAAAACTGCTAAAAATAGTAAATTGCCAAAATTGTCAGAAAACTGTTTTGAGCCATTTGGAAAAGGTGGGTGGACACTGATATCCATATGGATCAATCCTCCCTCCTTAGGAAGAAATGTTCTCCATTTTTTTGAGGTCCCCCATCAGATGAGGAAATTTCTGTTGAATTTGGCCCCGAGTGAGCCACTTGCCTTGGTGCAGGAGTTGCCCTGCTTTGACGACTCGATAAAGTTGGATCCTTTGTTGTCGATTTTGCTTGATCTGTCTGTTCACAATATGATCATTAGATGCCTATTGTATGCAGTTGGGGTTGATCTCTGCTGGTGTCAGTTGTTCTGCTACTTCTAAGGTGTCCAATAATGGTGGGAAATAAGGGTGAAGGAGATCCACGTTGAACACTGGGTGCAGGCCAAGGAAAGGAGGAATGTTGAGCTCAAAATAATTATCCCCCATGGACTTGGTAATAGTGTACAGCCCATAAAAGAGTGGGTGAAGCTTCCGATGGGGTCCTGTAAGGCGTTCTTTCTGCAAGTGCATGTAAACTTTGTCGCCCACCTAAAACTTATGTGGCACCTGATGTTGATCATGGTGTTATTTGTACTTATCATTGGACTTCTGTAGGATATCCTGAACCTGTTGGCAGATGTGCTAGATCTTCTCAATAAATTGGGTGGCTTTGTCAGCATAAGTTGGAGCAGGATATGAGTTGGTCAAGGTGACCGCAAGGGGAAGTGCAACATCTATGGGACCCAATGGTTGGAATCCCAACCCCACTTGAAAGGGGTTGTGGTCGGTTGAGCTATACAGGGCTCGATTGTAGCTATGTTGGACATAGGGAACGCTCTCATCCCATGTGCAAGGCTGCTTTGAATTATACATGCGAAGGATATGCCCAATCATTTGATTTACAAACTCAGTTTGGCCATTTGTCTGGGGGTGGAAGGCCATGTATTTGGTGAGCTTGGTGTCCAGCAGTGACTAGAGGCTCGACCAGAATGTGTTGAGAATTCGACTATCTCAATCTAAGACAATGTTTTGTGGGATTCCAAAATGTACCCAAACTCTTTCAAAGAAGATCTTGGTAGTGGCCTCTGTTGTGATGCTATTCTTGCAGGCAACCAGAATCGCCATCTTAGAAAAGAGATCAACAACCACAAAAAAACAGTCATTTCTCCACTTGGTGGACGTGAGGCCTGACATGTAGTCCCTTGAGATGGATTCCCATGGCCTGTTAGGAGTAGGAAGAGGGGTGTACAGGCCCTGTTTCTTAGTGGTCAGTTTGGAAATAACACAGGTAGTGCATGACTTGATATACTTGTTGACCTCCTATTGAAGCTTTTTCAGTAGAAATGTTTTTGTAGCATCGCCACTATCTTTTCGATGCCGAATTTTCCTGCCACCCCACTATAGTGGGCTTCCCAGATCAACTTCGCTCACTCACTTGATGGAACATATATATGGCCTAGACGACACAACAACCCATCCTGAAGATGGAAATTATCAACAACTGCGTTTGCACCCAACATTTGGTAGGTGGTGGAGAAGTCAAGGTCTATCTCATAGAGTTGGGGCCATCCAGATGTCTCATGGCCACAAGATTCTAGCATCGTGGTGAGTGCAAAGACTGGCGGTCTGCTGAGGAAATCAATGACGCGATTGGTGCTTCTTGTTTTATACTTGATGTTGAGGTGGAATTGCTGCAAGTATGTGGACCACTTTTGATGGCTGTCATTCTGCAATTTTCCCCGTGTCTGCATGAACTGTAGTGGCTTATGATCAGTGTGGATGACTGTCTCCTTCCCAAGAATGTAATGTCTCCACTGGCGGCATTCTTTCACAATGGAGTACATTTATTTTTTGTCAGTAGGGTACTTATGGATAGTATCTGACAGTGTCTCACTATGATAGGCCATGGGGTGGCCATGCTGAGTGAGAACGACACCCACCGCATAGTCTGAAGCATCTGTCTCGATCTCAAAGGGATGCTCTAGGTCTGGTAGTGAACGTATTGGGGATGATCACAAGCGTTGCTTCAAATCATCGAATGCTTGTTGTTGGGACCGGCCCCATGCAAATTTCACCTTACCACCACCCCTGTTTATTTGGCTGAGGGCCCATGCAATATGGGAGAATCCGAACATGAACCTACGGTAGAAATTGACAAGGCCCAAGAAGCTCCAAAGCTCAGTGAGTGTTTTTGGGGCTAGCTAGTCACAGATGACTTGGATCTTGGCTGGATCCACATGTACGCCATGCTAATCATTGATGTAGCCTAGGTAATGGACCCTGTCCATGCCGAAGGAGCATTTTTCCAAGTTGGCATATAGATTGTGCATCCGCAGGGTGTGCAGAGCCTACTGAATATTCTGCAAGTGTTCGGCCCAAGTCTTGCTGTAAATTAGAATGTCATCCAGATACACCACTACAAACGTATTGGTGAATGGTCACAGGANATCCTCGCAACCCAAATTTTACCCCGATATGCAAAGTGGCAATAATTTTTATAGTCCTAAGTCATCGTCGCCTAACCATTAAGCGAGTCTATCGCTTTTATTACCTCACGCTATCACGCTTCGAGAGTTACAAGTTGCAAGGTTTCACAGCTCCGATATGCGAAGTCGCAAAATGGTTTCAAAAGTTCACCCAGGTTGGTGTCAGGGGTAAGTCACTTTAAACCCTAATTAAGCACTGTCGGGGTTTCATGACTCAACAATCACTTTCCCAAAAAGATATACCTTCATATCCCTAACTCGCAAAGTCACGATTTCTATTAATTAAGCATGGGTTAATTAAGAACTTAAGTCAGATCATGATTTTTTAACTAAATCACGCCATCGCAATTTCGAGTATTTTGGATTCCAAGAGTAGGAACGAAATTATCCGAGACGACGAACGCTGAAAAGAGGTTTCGAGAGTTGAAGGTACAAAGTTAAATAAATTAACTAAATCAATTAATACCTTAAAGGACCTTTAACGTATGCAGTCTACAGATGAGATTTTTGAATGTTTCCACATTTGTTTATAATCACAAATCTTTTAAACATTTATGGCATTGATTTGAATCTTGATGAGTTAATGGAAAATAAGATCTCGTTTCACTCCTAAATCTTTCCATTAAACGATTTGACCATTCTGTCAGCAAGGACTCATGCAAAGTTGAGAGATTAAAGCAAGGGAGTTTTTTTTATTTGTTCAATTTTATTTCTATCTTGCGCGTAGAGTTGTTTTCTTTCATCGGGATAACTTCTTTCTGTGTTTACAATTCTTACTACATGAGATCTAAACACAAAGTTTTCTATCATGGCTCCACGAAAAGAATCCAAGGTAGCTGCCGAGAGTTCAGGTCAGGGCTCAGATGCAGTTTCTGATACTTCACCCCGAAGTATTAATACTATCAAAACCTGGACATACATCTCCGACATTATTCAGTCTGAATCGGTGAATTGTTTAGATGATTCCAGTGATAACGAGAAGGATGATTTGGAAACCAAATACAAAATCGTCATTCAAGCAGAGATGCACAAAATAGCAGCAAGGCCACGGCTCCTTCCCTATTATGATATGATCAGATGGGTGCTAGACCATGTGGATATCCTAACCAGGACTATCATCAATGAACAGAAGGTGACGGTTGGGACCTTTAGACTGGAACATTTGCAGGCAATGTATTCACCCACACCAAACTTTGCATACAATGTTGAGTTTCTATAAGATTTCAAGGACAAGGAATGCGAGCAATATGGAAGAGCCTTGGCTGAGCTGATCAAGGATTGGGTTTTGTACCCCACAAAATTCAGGGTAGATTCTAATGGTATTTATTCAATCTCCTCTTTAGAGCCGCTATTCAGGTATATAGCAATGATGGCCTATAGATTTTATGGGAGGGAGGACACCACACACTTTTTTATCCCATGGGTGCCTCTGATTTATACAGTAGCTGAAGGTTGTTCTTTCGACTGGGCCAAACTGTTGTTCGACAGTCTAACCCATCAAATTATCGAATATCGAGCACAGAAGGAGAGCGAGAAGACAACCTCATTTTTCATGTCTGCCTATGTCATGGATGCTATTTGTTTCATGACACCTTTCCCTCTA
The DNA here is from genome assembly GCA_032191745.1 of Picea mariana. Lineage (NCBI taxonomy): Eukaryota > Viridiplantae > Streptophyta > Pinopsida > Pinales > Pinaceae > Picea > Picea mariana. The sequence goes on along the minus strand of JASDQU010013804.1, from coordinate 8,604 downwards.
ATGAGCTGGAGCTGGACTCCGTCTAATGCTGAGCCTATCCATGTCTATCACTCAAAAATTTGGGAGGATAAGGCTACATAATTCATATACGAGATTTTCAATTGGGTAATGGTACCGATGTATGTCTTCATCTTCGGTAACCCACCACCCAGGATTTCAGATATCATCACCACAAACTTGAGTAATGTGGATGAATGGTATGTAGAAGCAGAATTTTCATACATCAGGGTTTTCAGTGCCTCTATTCCCCCATATGCTTTACCACTATTCATGCCAGATAAGTTGGTATGCCTCGAAATCACCAGGCAAACTGTGTTCGGTGGCATAAGAAAAAAATTTAAAGGTTTTTCGAAGAATGTATGGTCAACCTTCCCCATTCATTTTAATACATATTCATTATTAGATTTCAGACATGCCAAAGCTGAGTCTACGACCTTGGAGGAATTTAAATTTGTCAACATTGACTTCAGGAAATATGACCCACATAAGGTCGTGAGTAATGACATGGTGAGTTGTGGCCTGAAAAGATACAAACATGAGCACTTGCCTCATGACGACATCATCCAAGGTGCGAGATCCTACGCCGATGTCCTAAGACATATTCAAGCCCTGTCGCCTGGGGATAGGGCTGATCTTTTCAAGTTTCAGGAACACCAACGAAGCTGCCTTCCCCCAGTTTTACAAGGTAAGAACCCACAGACTGCAGATGTACAGTAAATAGAAGCCAAGGGCTCAAAATATTTGGGTCCTAACCAAGAGGAAAATTAGGAAAAGAAAAAGGAAATCAGGGACCACGAACAGGAATCCGAGATCGCCAACCCATCAAACGAGCCAGCCATGGTTGTTATCCCAGAGAAACCATCCAAGGAAATCGGTAGTCCCATCATTTCTATCACTCCCCTACAGTCAACAAAGGGGACCCCCTATGCGGGATGGATTTTCAGCGAAGAACTAACGCCCATTACTATAGAATAGTTGCCTCCGAACAAGTTCTTCATCAATAAGAAGAGGAAGGCCATTGTGAAGCAAGAGATTTATCGAGAAGTGGGCACGGTAGCCAAAAAATTCAAAATCCTAGCCGACGGAAAGGCCATGAAAAAGGAGGAATTCACCACTCAGATATCAGGGACGTTGGGGGCTTTTGCTACAGCCAACCAATTTTCCGTCGGATCTCTAAAGGAACGGTTAAATCAGAAGAACCGTTTGATCATAACATTGGAGGCTAAGATAGATACAGTAGAGGAAAACACCAGAGATCAGGTGAACACATGTCTAGAGCAAGCCATAGCAGCCAATCAAAAGGAAATCGAGTGGCTCAGATCCGATCTCGAGCAAATACATTAGTCGGCCCAGATCAGCCAAGCACAGGTAAGCCATCAAGAAGAACTGATCAGGCAGTTACAGGTAAAGTTGAATTCTGCCGAGAGCCAGGTTATAGATATCGGGATATTCAAATCCCAAGCCATTGAAATATGAAAAAGAGTGTTGGTAGCCCAACAAGATTTACTTGCTAAAGTGGAAGCCATCCAAAACCATTGCAGGACCATTGACCAAGTACTGGAAGAAATTTCTTTGAGAGAGGGAGAAGCTGGGGTGGCTCGGATCGCTTTCCAAGAGGCTATTATGTCCATGATGAGAAAAGAAATGGTCAGTATTTCTAGGATTTCCATCCCAGAGAAAACCAGAGGTAATATCTTGTTGAAGGCGTGGGAGCGTAATATATAAGAAAACAGAGAACGAGCTAAGGAAATTAGAAATTCTTATGAAGAAACTTTTGGCTTGATAAATGAAATTTTGTCAGATCTCGACTGGGAAAGTAGCACTGGGACACTAGGCCAGATCGATATAGCCAAGAACCTATTAAATATCAAGGAGAACGAGGAAAAAGAGCAGGCGAAAATATCACAGATAAGCCAGACTGATATAGTCCAAGTGGATAAATGGCTAATAAAACCAAGTGTACAGTTATGTTCTATCATCACTAAAGACTAACATGTAGGGGGAAGGTTTCCATAGCTAGTGAAGGATTGTTACGCTTTTAAGGCAAACAACCAAGTGGAGCCTTCCAGGGTGATAGCCCAGTTGGTGGAGAGGTGCGTCACTTGCACCAAGCAGGTGAAGGGATAGGTTTCCGATGCCAAATAATGAAAAGTGTCTACCTGTTCTATTTTTGGTACCCAAAGGGTAAATAAAGGAAGGTGATCTACCCGCATGAAGGAGGACAAAGACAAAGAAGTGAAACGCTTGAAGTTCCCATTTTGTAACCGAAAACTCCTGGAACGATTGAGATCCGAATGTTTAGAAGTTGTATAAATAGGCATTTTTGAAGAGAGAAAAGGGCTGGACCTTTCTTGGCTGATTGTAATAGAGACTTTCTTTCTCTTGAAAATTAATACAAAGAAATCTGAAGATTCCTGATTCCGTGAAGACTGAGTTATGCGTTTTGTTTTCTCTGTTATCTTATATTAAGTTTCATTTCACATTTATATTTCTTATGAATGCTTAGCTACAATTTAGTGCAACTTCTACTGTGGTGACCAAATTTTAGTCATCTAATCACTTGCATTTTTTCCTCTATATCAGCTATTAGTAGGTACAATACCTGTGAACTTTTTAGATCTCTATATTTTATGCTTTGTCAGATTACTTCTTTCATTTTTCTTCTTCTGTTTATAGGGCGAGATTCTCCCTTGATAGGAGCGTCGCATTGTCGACTTATTAATGTTTTCTCACATTTGATACACAATTCTTTAAAAAGTTAACTCAGTTACGGGAGAAGGCCTTTGGTTTATGTTCTATCTTTAACATCGAATTTTGAAAGTTCTCTTTTATACGGTTAAAAAAGAATTGAAGTGGCATTTTAAACCTCGAACTTTCTTTTCTTTCTCTGTTCCTCTATCATTGTGCCCTTTGAAATACAACCCAACATTGAACCCGGCCTATCGGATCAAACCAACATCGCTTTGAACCTATTTGACACCATATTTAAAACCACCATCACCTGGGTCAAACTCAAACATTCATGGGCCGCAATTGAATGGGATATAAGCATCCAGGAATGTTTGGAAGAAAGACAGAGACAACTTAGAAATCAGCCTTAGCTTCCCTTTCCCGAAGGTTGATTTTTTCCCTTTTTATATTTTACTTACTTTCATATGCCTAGACCCTGTACTTTTTAGCCTTAATTATAGACTCTGAAACAACATCTTTCTAGCACAGTTGTCGGGGATCGAAGTTACAAAACCTTTTCCCTGGGAGAACGACATTTTTGCAAGTTTCTACCCTTTAATGGTGAAAAAAGGGTGAACACCTTTTAAAGGCTTTTTCTTTTATCATTCATTTGGAAAATCCACATTTATTTAAGATGGCATCCGGTCGAAGGAACATTAGACAAAACCCGAATGGTAAACAGACCACGCCCGTTTCCGATCCTTAAAAAATACTGAAAACAAGAGGTTCCCTTAAGCCAACCACTGCGGTCTACCAGCTTAGGCACACATAACCCAAAGATAAGATTCCTTTTGAACCTCTAACTTCACACGACCCCCCCCCCCCCTAAAACCCTCAACCCAGCTTTAGCTCTCCCTGAAGTAAAAAGTGAAATTCATTCGACCACTTCTGGCGTACACAAAGGTGAAAACCCCTAAGTAATTTTAACAATGAGTGATATCTTGCTAACTCTTTAGTTATATTTCTCAATCTCTCAAAGTCTCAAAGAGTATACCATACACTCAGATTCCATGCCCAAGGGTTCCCCTATTTACATCTCTTGCAAATATGAGGAACCAATCCCTCGCATCCCTTTTCCCCCTTCTTCAATTTTCTCGTCTCTCGAAAAAGATAAAGATTCTCTTTTAGTGTTCCAGAACCCTCTATATAACGCACCATTTTCCTATCCAATAGTATCGATGGCGGCCGTAGGAGGGGGAGGTGGAGGGGTTTTAGGAGGTGGAGGAGCTCCAGGAGGAGGAGGGGGGAGCCAAGGGCCGCCCCCACCTCCCAAGGTTTTCACTAAAGTAGCTACCAGATATGCGCCTCTAGTTCTGCCTGTCCCTCTTCATGACCTCCCTGAAAACTACATGAAAAACTTATCTAAATTTACAAGGGAAGGGGACCTGACCACAACAGAACATATAAATTTCTTTGATCAGTTTGTAGATATCCTAGGTCTCGAACACGAAGACGTATATTCGAGGTTATTTGTTCATACTTTCGAAGGACAGGTACTAGCCTAGTTTTGAAGTCTACCCGCAAGTTCGATATTATCCTATGATGCCCTAGAAGACGCTTTTCTTAGACAATGGGGCGAAAGAAAAGACCATTTGTACTATTTGACCGAGTTCAGGTCTTTAAAGAAAACAAATTCGAAAACTTTTATGGAATTCATTCAAAGGTTTAACAAGTTGTATAATAAGATCCTAGTCGAAGTTAAACCATCCCAACCTGTAGCCAAGGTAACCTTTGCGGGAGCCTTCGAACCCGATTTCACACTTCTGTTGAGAGAAAGGAGAGGGGCTACCCTAACCTGAATGCAAGATGATTCCATAGAGATCGAATCTAACATGATGTCTTCTAGAAAATTAAAAACAAAAGTAGAAATGGGAAACCTAGAAACCAAACGTTTTAGGGAACAAGCGGGACCCTCAGAGCCTAGTAGATCCTCAGATGATAAAATGGATGACATGGCTAGGATAATTAAAGAGTTATCAAATAAGATTTCTAGAATGGAGCTAGATCAATCCAAGGAAGATCCTTTCATTAAGAGGGAATTTAGAAGAAACCCCAACCCTCAAAATCAACAAAGACATATTAAAAACGAGGACCAGAAAATTCAAACTCCTTTAAAAAATGAAAATTTTATAGGAGGAAACGACCTGCAAGATTTCGAGGATCTAGAAGAAAATGTGACAAATTTGGGTGATGACTGCACACAGCCTTATCTAACTAAAGAATATTACGATAATTCCTTGGGCACTCAGCAACCGCCAAATAAAGATGATGACATAAACAACAATGATGTTTCTGTCTATCAAGAAGTAACTGATCCTATAATGGCTGAGGTCCAACCTAAGTACAACTTGAGGCCTAGAAACAAACCCGCGTCGACTCAACCCAAGAAAATTCTCCAAAAAGATGAAATATACGAGCCCACCCCAAAGGAGACCAAGATACATAATAGAAAAATAAGAGGGGTAGATTCGCACAATACCAAAGTAAAAGAAGCTGAGACCCAAGAAAAATAAATTAAGACAACTGAAACACATATACCGGTAAATAATCTCATAGGAAATAAATCAGCACAAAAAAATAAGTTGGAAAAGAAGGAGTTCAAGGTTTCGACCAGAGAAATGGACAAAGGTAGTGGAGGTTTCAGCCTTGAAAATGAGATAAATAAGATCAAAATACCAATCCCTCTAGTCGAATTAGCAAAGAATTCTGTGTATCAAAAGCAGATAACCAAAATGATATTTTTTTCAGATCCAGAAAGTCACTCTGACGTGATAAACTTGGAAGATGATAAGCTTAATATCACTTTTGGTCCACATTTTGAGGGTGCCAGAGACACCATCGCTCCCTTATATATTACCCTAAATGTGCATGATCAACTGCTGCATAACTGCATGCTAGATTCTAGAGCCTCACATAATGTAATGACCAAGTCTATTATGGACAGACTAGGCCTCGAGATCACCAGGCCTTATGGATACCTCTACTCTTTTGATTCAAGGAGAGTTAAGTGCATGGGTATGATAAAAGATTTAGTAGTCACTATTGCACAAGTTCTGGTGAAAAGCGTCCCGATGGATGTAGCTATCGTCGATATACCTCCGAAGTATGGCTTGCTACTATATAGGTCATGGGGAGCCAAACTTGGGGGGTCTCTTCAGCTAGACATGACCTACGCCACGATCCCTGTGTTTGGTGGGCAATTTACTCAGCTATACAGAGAAATGAGGCTAGCATACACAGTGAGTGACCCACAGAATCCTAACAATTATCCTATGTATGTTGCCGATCAAGATCTAGGGAATTGTATTTTGTCTTTTGATGATGGTGTAAATAGTTGTACAAAAGACAATTACATAAATGAAAATGAATCAGGAAAGATAGACGAAAATATGTATAGCACTGGAATTTGCAAAATGTTTTTTGGCGGTGCCTTGTCATATGAAGGAGCAGGTGCAGGAGTATTGTTTGTATCACCTGAAAATGAATTCATGATTCCTTTCTCTTACAAGCTTCAGTGCGATATAGACTACACCAATAACGTATGTGAGTATGAGGCCCTAGTCTTAGGGTTTGATCCGCTGGATCTTTTAATGACTTATGGTGAGTTTTAATTTTGCATGCATTAATTAACCATTTGAGAAACTTAGCAAAATAATGAGGAAAGAAGAGGGATTATGACAGCCATATACACATATGCAGATCTGAAATAAAAGACTAAACAACAAACCATAACACGCAGATTGATAATGGAGTTTGGCACAACTTTGCCTACGTCTCCAGGCCTTTTTCTCTATGGGGGAGGCTTCTTTATTTCTGCTCAAAAGATCAAAAGTACATCACTGCAATTCCAAATGGCTACAAGACTAATCTGGTCATGTTCTTCCAGATCTCTAGAACCATGCAAAGAAGACGGCACGCAAAATGAACGTCCAGAGCCCCCAAAAATGGTCCGACAACGTCTCCTCCTCAAAAGCTTATCTGCCTCAAAATGGATTTAGCTTGATTTCCCTCCAGTATAACCCTGCTTTGAATTCTCTAATGGCTTTGGAGCGGCCAAAAACCCCTATTTGGGGTCTTTCGGCACCTCAATCGGTCGAAAAACGAAGAAGTTAGGCCTCCTGGAAGTTTTCCCCTTCAAGCTTGTTGTCACTGGTTCTACAGAACGCACCCTTCTCCTTTGAACCTGGCTCACACACAATATATGGCATAAAAACCCAGCACTGGGTGMAATCGCGCCAATGATGCAAACCGTAGAATGGTTAGGGYGCCTCCAGACCCTAACCGCCGAGCACCTGGGCACATGGGCCATATGACCTTGCGCAAAAGGTAAAAGTGTTAACCATTTAAAAACCACTCCCACGCTCCGGTTGAGGTCACATGAGACACAATAGGACCACGGGCTATTCATTTGAAACACCCCCCCACACCTTTCCATATGGCCAATGGTCATATAACAATACAAATTAACCAGGGCTATGTGTTATGGTTCAATATTCCTGCGCATATATTCATATAGCAAAGGGTTATATTAAATATGGCACGGTCACATAACAATCAAATGACCGTGGGATGGGGCTAAGCCCCGGCTCGACCCCCCGCCAATAGTTACATAATTCAAATTTAAATAAATTTTAAATCGTATACATGTTAAGTCAGAACTAGGGGTCCGTTGGTCGGGCGGTCGTTGCGAAGCCGTTATGTGTAGGGGAGGTCTGGGGGTCGAACCCCACGGACTCCCATGTAATTTTACATACAACCGATTAGCCATTTCTGGGGTGCCACGTGGCAGCCCACGATTGGGCCACGTGGCACCCAATCATTTTCCAAAACAGAGCCACGTGTCACCATCTGATTCGACAACTGTCAACCAACAAATGCTTGCCATGTCACTTCTGTATGGTCATACGGTCTGCCACGTCAACTTGCCACGTCAATCACCGTACTGGGCAGTCATCTTTCCCTGTCAGCCTGCCACATCAGCTACTGATGTCACCTGTGCCACGTGTCACCCTTACAGTGGTGACATGTGTCACCTCGAGATAGGTCCAGCCATATGCCCAAACGCCCAAATCTGCCTGACACGTGTCGCCTCCCAGAGATACCACATGTCACCTTCTGGGTTTGCCATGTTAGATGTATGGACCTGCCACATCAGGATACAGACATGCCACATCAGCGTCTATATGGACTGTACGGACTGCACAGTCAGCAATTTTTTTGCCTGTTTGACTTTTCGGACAGAATGCGATATCTTCTCCATACGGAGTCCATTTGACAAAGTAAATATACCATCGGAATTAGGAAGACGAGATGGACGCAATGGCATAGTTTTCGTTGGATTCTGAGCACTTTCATTTTTGAGCATTTTTCAAGCCCTGTCAGGATTATGGATCCGATTTCGGATCACACCTCCCCACAATAAGACCTTTTGGTCCCCAAAAGGTTACTGACCAGTCAACAAGCTTGGGATAGGCCACCCGGCTTGTTCTCTGTCTCTAAACTCTGTCCTGTGCACCTGTCTCATCAAGATCAACTGTAACACAATCATGATAACTGACAGTATATTGTTAGCCATTTGAACTATGTTACATCTTACTGAAGCCACTATCATCCATGTAGAAAACATTGCTAATGATAGTATCAAAAAGACGAATGCAAATGAGCTGATATACTTGAAGTATCTGCACGACATGAGCTTATCTTGAAGCAATTTATGATTGATTTTCCATTCAACAACCATGTCTTGTTCTTGCTTAAGATCAATTACTTCATTTGAAACAATTATTGGTTTGTTGCATGCTTGCACTGCATTCGTTAATTGTTCCCTTGTTTGAAGTGTTTTATTTGCTTTAACATGATGAGCATGAACCACAT